>JBCJKH010040165.1:0-29779 GCA_039877255.1 Loriculus beryllinus | reverse complement strand
GGACACATAGAGATCCATAGAGACCCATAGGGACCCATAGAGACCCATAGAGACCCATAGAGACCCCATAGAGACCCCATAGAGCCCCATAGAGACCCCATAGAGCCCCATATCCCCCCATAGAGCCCCATAGAGCCCCATATCCCCCCATAGAGCCCCATAGACCCCCCCCATCATCATCAAGTAATGGATACTTTTGGATTAGAAATATTCTTTGTGATAAAATTATGAATGAAGAACTGATAATAAATCTTGTCTTTAAAGTTTAGCAGTGAGATCTTGGACTGTAAAACTAAGTACATCTTAGTTTCTAACAGCTTGTGCTGTGTAACTTTTGCTGAAACTGCCAGTAGCAGATTTCCCTCTTAGCATCATTTTAATAGTTGGGTATGGAGGAAGAAATTGCTTCTTCTCCTGTTCTTTTTCAGCTAACACTACCTGAGCAGAAAAAGCTAATCGTTATATTTTAATAAAAAAAGCCTTAAAGTTTTTTTTCCTAGGTACTCACAACTTAGCTGAGGTTTTAAGACAGAGCCAAGTTGGTTTTGTGGGTTTTTGGGGTGTTTTTTATAATTCTTCAGAAATTTGTTTCAAAGAGCTGCTTTTAATAAGTAACTGAAAATCAGTTTTTTCAAATACTTGATCTTTTTCAGTTCATACATGGTTTAAAAACAACAAAAAGCTGAAGTTGTCTTTCCTACTAAACGAAACATTTTGCAAGCTTGTGTGGTGTGTATGATTTAGGAATCTTATGAATGACAGTTGCATATCTAGTGCTCATTAGGGAAAATTAATTCTAGAAGTTAGGAGCTTCCCATACGGAATTTGAATAAAGGACCCTTACTACTACTTATTAATGCCAAAATGGAAAAAAATACGAGATAAAACTGACTCAGAATGGGAAATTCAGATTTTCATCAGAAAGATTAAATATCTATTCAGACAGGGGAAAAAGTTTCTCCAAATCTCTTTTCAGTCCTCTCGTGTCATTGACATCCTCTAACTGATTTCAAAGGACTGTAGCATTTAGAAGGTTTTTTTCCTCTTGCCACTTAAAGATAAATACGTAATTATGTACTTACTAGTTTGATCTGTGGATTTTTATTTACCATTATGATTTGAAGGCCTATAGCTTCATAGGACTTTTTGCACCGTAGTTTTTCACCATCGTTGACCTTGTGTTCCTTTCCATGAGGTATATATACTAGGGTCAAATCCCATATGTTACTTATGTTCTTTAAATCCTGCTCTGAAGATACCTAAATATGTCATATCATTATGGAGGAATGCCAAGTTAGATGGCTTTGGATGTTAAAATAGATTTTTCAGCTAAACTTCTGAAAAACGTGGCTGTAAACAAGTAAGGTTCACTCACCTCCTTCCTTTTTAACTCAAGTTACAAGTAATCTTCTTCTATTCCACTCCCCATGGGCTGCTCTGGTTACACCACTATTCTTGTTTTGTATTCTGTTTATTTGAAATTTACTTACAGTGTGTATACACTGATTGTCCTGGAATATAATTGTCCCGAGATTGTCCTGAGAGCTTAAGAATTATAGTCAGAGGAAACATTCCTCATAAAGTTTCAGATAAGTGTCTTCAGACAGTTCTAAACTGCAGATACTGGCTTTTTTAAACCACACTTGTTAGTGTCATTTTTTTACTTTGAAGAAATGGATATTTTTGTTAAGTGTTCTAAACAGAAATGTGACTAAGCTATCGTATATATAGATGGCTGTGAACAGTTTTCTCTTGCAAGGAATTTCTAGTAGTTATTTAAATACCTGTTGTCATGTCATATTGAAATATCTGTACTGTTTTCCAGCTAGTGCTACATTCCTAGGCTTTTATTAAGTGTACTGGTATTAATTAAAGTGTAAATGCAATTCCCTAAAATCAGAAATGTTTTTTGGGAAGTCCATTAATCACATGCTTGGGGGACATAAAAATGTATAATTATATTAATGGGCATATATACTTAAGCTGATAATCTGTAGTTTGCAATGTAGAATTTGCTGCAAAGTTTTAATGTTAAGGTTTGATGTCTTATTTTAGAAGTATAAATAGAATAGCATATTGTCTTTATCTCCAAAGGCATTATATTGTACTTCTAGCAAGTGCACCGACAGAAAAACAGCGACTAGAATGGTGAGTATAATGCTTGCTATTGAAAAGGAAAAAAGCCCAAACCAAAACAAGAACAAAAAAACTCCAAACAAAACCAAAAACCCTGTAACCTTGGATGTAAGGGAGATATAGTCATTCTAATATCTTTTTAGTGGAACAAAGTGGCATTTCAGTGTTTCAAAATTTAATGGATGAAGACAGCATGATTCTGAAAAACAGTAAAAGTGAAGAACCAAGGAGTGAAGGCTGTTGCTTGCATTTTGCTTCTTTACAGCACAGTCAGGTGCACTGGACAAATCTTGTTTTCTTAAGCCTTATGCACATTTTTAATAAGCAATGCGAGGAGTATGTTGTCTATCTCTTGAAATGCTGTTTCTCAAAAAAAACCCAACTTCTTTCCCTTGTTTCTGCCCTCTTAGAGAAGTTTTAAGGTTATCATGTGTTGAGGATTTCTTCAACCTAAAAATTCATCGTCTAAAGCCAAAAGAATGTTGGAGAAATATGTTGGAGTTTCTTGCTGCCTGCCTGTTACTTGATGTGGAATGTCTTGCTATTTAATTTAATTTGTAAAATCTGACCATAATGAGAGCTTCAGGCACTCTTAAGCTTCTTTTAGTTTTCAGAACATGTTTACTTGGTTTGTTGATCTGAATCAGTCTGTCATCTGTAGTGCACTAGTTAATTTGCAGACTCAACTATTAGTATAGGGAGGATGTTGAGGATTTTGTCCTGATATATGCTAGTAGATACTTCTATTTCATATTAATGAGAACTTGCTAATAAATGACATTTATGCAGGGTGGGCTTGGTGGAATCAAAAATTCGTATTCTAGTTGGAAATCTGGAGAAGAATGAATTCATTACACTGGCTCATGTGAATCCACAGTCATTCCCAGCACCCAAGGAGAATCCTGACAAGTAAGTAAGACTTTAATGTAATGGTGAGGAACTAAATTAAAAGCCAATTCATTAATAAAACACTAGCATTTTTATAGAATCTTAAACGGATTAATTTTCAGTTACATCATCTAAAGGCATATAGTTTTGAGCTGTTCTGTACCGTTTGTAAAATTAGATACTCCATTCTGTATATTTCTAAGTCAAAAACTGTATTAATTGCATATTTTCTTGCCAATAATCTGCTGTTACTTAGCTGCTTAACTGCTGTTTGAGCAGCTAGCATCAGATAATAAGACAGTTTTAGAGTTTTGGTTAGGAGGCAGCGCTGAGAATCAGGAAGAACATCAGACACGGAACTGAAATCTTAAGTAACTAAGTACATTTAATGTTGTTAGCAGTTGAGATGCATACCATTAAAACTTGGTAATGGCTGATGCTGGAATTCCTTGGGATATTTGAGCAGCGGAGCGGGTACCACGTACTTCAAATTGTTTGGCATATACTTTCAACTACTTCCGTGCTTTGTCACCCCACCCAAAACAACTGTAGTAGGTTAAACACTCTTTTTGATACTTAATTTTATTTCTAGATAGTGTTATAATTGTAAGGAATCATTTTTTGTGAGAATGTGAAGAAAATTTGTGTCTTCACCAGGAGTGTGTGAAAAGCCTTCTTTGCTTACCTTTCACATGGCCTTTCTCAGACTTCAGCTGCTTCAAGTGACAGTATGGTGTTACTGCGTTGTTTTTTTTTTTGTCTTTTTTCCTTTTTTTTAAGTTATATACATAAATTACGTGTGTGTTTAAATAAAATTGGACGAAAGCAGGGAATACTTTTTCAGCACCATGTTAGTGAGTAAATACAGCTACAGCAGCAGCTTGTTGATTGGAAGACAATGTTCTTCTGAAATAGTCCTATGGGAAAAGACATTTAAATTAAAACAGCAAATGTCTTTAGCTGTCACAGAACTGTAATGCTATATTCTGTAATAAACCATAATCATCTTCCATGTATGTTATGTGAAGGTGTGCTGTCAAAGGGAGGCTTTTCTTGCCCCAAAGCTACGCTTTGTCTAGTCACAGTTAAGAGATTTGAGAGTTAAAGAAAAGTTTAGGCGTCAAAATAGAATTCGTTTGGTTAGGGAGTAGATTCTAACTACTTTCAGGGTCAGGTGCTGAAAATCTGTTTTCTCCTTTCAGATCTCTCCTTTACAGCTGCAGTGGTTAGTTGAAACTTCTAATGAGAGTGTCTGTACAGAAGCACAGTTTAATGAAGTAATTACTGATGATCTTAGTTCATTAAGTTTGCTGGAGATAAATGCGTCAGTTTTTCATGACTTTTCCAAAATGAAAGGGGAATGTCATTGTCAGCTTTGGGTTTTGCCTTTCTATGGCTATATCCCTATTGCTGGTGGAGCTAAAAGATGTACAACTGTTGTCTGTTTTATTAGTTTAGATTATTAAATTCTTCTGTCAGTATAATTGATTGTTTTGTATAATATTTTCTAGAGAAGAATACCGTACAATGTGGGTGATTGGGTTGGTGTTTAAGAAAACAGAAAATTCTGAAAATTTAAGTGTTGACCTTACCTACGACATTCAGTCTTTTACAGACACAGGTAAGTTTTGCTTTCTACATGTTCTGGTATTAATAAACTCATTGAAGTTATTGTCTTTGTTCATAATGTAGTCTGTTTCAGTAGCAGAGCTCTGTCTATACATAGAGAAGAGATTCAGCTAAGGAGTTGAGGTTATTTAATGAAATACAGGTTTAATGAGTTTTAATGCTGCTAGACAGTAATAACTTTCAGTTTCTTATTAAAACTGATGAAAATGATGCACGCATCTTTTGGATCTCACTGAAAGCGTTGCATTCTATTGTGATCTTTGTTAAACAGGCAGATTGGTTACATGCTAGCTACCTAGCATAACCTCATGTTTAAAATGTGTATACTTTAAATATTTTTATTGCATGATGAGACTGAATTTATTGGTGGATTATAGCCAAGTAACTAGTAGACTTCAGAGCAAAATGCCTTTTATTCCATATCATTTCATACTAGCTAGCTGGTTCATAACTTTTACTTTCATGTCCCAACACCTAGTGCAAGCAATCTTTGAGTTTTTTCTGATGTTTACTTTTTGATTCATGAAAATAGTTTAGAACATGCATAAGAAATTTGTAAGCAGAGTGGGTAACAGCTGCAAAGTGTGCATCTCCAGAGTCTAGGACTAAGATATTTTTTTTTTAACAAACAATGGTTAAGGTTCAAGTATTACATTTTTACAGACTTACAGGGATAGGTTCAGGTGTTACTTAATGCAGCCCTGGTCTCTGAATTTCTACGACTCAAGTCTGGAAGTGAGGAAGCTGTACACACACACACACATACACACACACACACACACACACACACACACAAAAACACAGTGTGGGTCTATGAGTGAGTATTGATAAGTATGTATATTTATAAGTAAATTATGCCAAGATACTGAAGGTTTTTTTTTGTCATATAAAGCCACAGTGGGGGCAAGGGGATTTTTATTGAGAGGTGGAATATACCTGTTGTCAAGTGGCAAAGTGAAACTATTGACACATCATTGTAATTTTTCAGAATTTAGAAACAGTATAATAGTGTGGCTGCTGCTTTGAAAGAGTGAAGGGATCTATGAATTAGAGTTTATATCTTTTTGTGTTTTATAAATGATACTTCAGTAGTGTACTTGTCAGATTTTTGGTATGAAAATACTAAGCATTGCACTTAATGAGTCTGGTTTACTTGCATTACATGCAGATCTGATATTTGGCTACATGCAATTTTAAATAGCATTTCATCAAAAACATTATAGACTACAGTGTATAGTTTTCCATTCAATTTGTAAATATTGTAAAAAGTGTCAAGCTAACAAACAATTTCTGTTTGTGTGTTATGGGTTTCTTTGACATCTCAAATTAATGTGGGTCTGTTTTCATTGTTCTTAATGTATCCTGAAAACATGCTTGCCCTGTCTTTTGGAATAGATTCTAAGATTTTTATCAGAACTACCAGAGCATTTTCAAGAATGAAATTATGGAATAGCCTACTTTTTTAGAGCAGGGAGAGGAAGAAAGCCATAAAGAGTGGGCTAGGTTTTCCTTGTATTGAAACTTTGGTAAGACCTAATGTTAGGAATATGGAATGCTTTAACCATGTCTGGCTTTCCTGTGTGTGCCCCTGCCTTAACTGTAACCTGTGTAATCTTCACACAGAGGCTTTATGAGCTTCAATGCCAAAAATTAGTGTAGTGGGCTCTTTAATATGCAGAATTCATTGAGCTATTTGTATGTCTGACTCTTAATCACATTTTAATTATATACAGCCTAATCAATTCCTTAATGAGCTTCCTAAATGTTGGTAGAAGAGACAGTGAATAAGGGAGATAACACAATTTAAAAGGTGAAGATCTACAGAAAATTTTTTTGTATTCATACACTTGCTATGGCTTTGTTTAATGTCATCTAGAGAATTGATGTGGAAGAACATATTTTTCATTTTTACCACTTTAACCTGGCTTAACTGGAACGCAAGATGTTGGGTTAGTTCTTTTACTAGCTCTGTGTAGACTCACTAGAAGTACATGTTCTGAGGCAAAGAACATTATAGTAGACATAAAAAATAAATAGAGCAAGCAAAAAACACAAACAGACACCCCACCACCCCCCAGCTACAACAGCAAAACTGTAGTGGTATCTGAGTTGCCAGAATGATTTGTAACGTACTAGTTGGCAGGTCAGTATTCAACTCCTGAATTAGAAACAATTTGTTACAGGAGCTACATAAATGAAAATTCAATCAACTCTGAAGAAGGTATTTTTATGTAAATAATGTAATTCTCATAAGGGATATCTTATTTCTTATCTTTTGTCCCTTTGAGATGAAATGAAGTCACTTCAGAGCTGCTACTGTTAAAATTTGTTAACAATATAGTTTAGAGAACTCTGTGCTTGCAAGATATTTTTCTAGGAAAGCAGGTCACCTGTTTCCAAAGGAGCATTTTGGTGTTTGCACTATGGTGGTGTAGTAGGCAGTTCACTTTCTGCCTTCAGAATAAGGAAACACTGTGCTTGTTCTTGAAGGTAGTGTTACTATATGAATTTTTTTTCTGTCTGGGCAAGTAAGTGGACATTGCAAAATGCTTCAATATGCCTTAATGTTATTCTAATTGTGTAGTTTATAGGCAAGCAATAAACAGCAAGATGTTTGAAATGGATATGAAGATTGCTGCAAGGCATGTGAAACGTAAGCAGCTTCACCAACTGCTACCTAATCACGTGCTTCAGAAAAAGAAAAAGGTAAACTTGACTTATATTTGAGCAATAAAAACACCACTGGGAAATGATTTCTCAGCTTTTTAGACTTACTAATCAAAGAACTAAAAACACATTTTGAAAGCTTAGTTTTATCTGTATAAGCAGTATGATCTCATTTGACTGTAGCAGTTCTACTAGACGCACTAAATATGATACCAGATTTCCCAGAACATCAACAATGTCTTCAGATCTGGCTGAAATATTTTTTGTTGGCCTTCCTAAACTAAATGGTGTAATAATAAAGTTTTAAAGCACTCTTGCTATTTTAACATGCAGGTCACCTAAAGGAAGCATCTGTAACAACAGTAATGGAACAATCAGTCAAGCAGTTCTTGCTATCTCCATCCCTTTTCTCTTAAGTTTTTATTAGATTATCCTATAAGTTTCCTAGATGTAAAATTGCAAGTTATAAACTAGCAGTGTAGAGCGTTTAACTTGTTGCTGGCTTTTGCCATCTAGCATGGTAGTCTGTTGCTGTAACTGATGTTGAATACTTTGAGGATAATTTGGAGGAAAGCATTCTTCAACCTGCAACTCGGCAGCTTTTCATGTTGTATGTTCTTTTAAAAGATTTAAATGACAGTTTTGACACCAGAAAGTTGTCCATTGTCTAGCCAGGGTAATTTTCTCCCTCAGTATATAGTTTACCTATGTGGATATGTATATGCGAATGGTAGCAAAATTTGTAATTAAGCTATTGTGTTGGCTGTGATTTACTTTCAGTGGAGGCAGGAGGAAGGGGATTGGAACATTGAATTTAATAATTTAGTCTGTATTTCTAAATCCCCTCTTCTTTGTGTTTCTTTAGCTTAATCCAAGAACAGTACAGGTTTGCTTGTTTTTGTGAATAGCTAGCCACTGTTCGTATATACTGTTTTAGGTATATCTGAGTAACATGCTTTATTACTATAGCTGTTTTCAATGAACTGCTTTTTTAAAGAATGGGAAATCTAATATTGAAACCAAGTGTAAAACTAATATTTACATTGTCCTCTGAAATGTATTAAGTAATTAATCTCTTTCAAGTAGTGGCGTGTCAGAGGAGGGTCTTTTTCTCTGCTGACTATAAGTTCAAATCAGTCTCTCAACTCTTTGTATTAATTGTGGTTTTGATGTACATCAGTATTACTTTGAAGTTAATGAAAGCAGTATCTATAAGCCAAAGAAACTTGAAATAAAGCTGAAAATACAATCACTAAGTAGATTAGTTTTTGTGCTTTTGAACATTTCTGGTTCAGAGAAATCTGTACCTGAACAGTGAATGTGAAAATATAAATGCTTTAGTGACAGGATAGTGTAATATTCACACATAAAAGGATTTTAAATTTGTCCACTTTTTTGTGTTTTTAAATGCTTCTATTTTGACACCAGGTTTTGACACTGGGGTTTTAGGTTTTTTTTCCTTAAAATGGAAGTGCATTTAAGGCACGCATGCAAACTTAGTTTATGGTAGGAGCTCATCGCCGTTAAATCATCTTTTGTTTCTTTTTTCTTCACAAATGTAACAGCTAATATTTTGCGTTATGGAAATATTGTATCATTTGAATTGCTGATATTTAAGCCCTTAATAGGACTAATAATTTTCTGTTGTCTTGTGGATTGCAGCATTCAACAGAAGGGATCAGGTTGGCAACTCTGAATGACAGCAGCCTAGACTTGTCTATGGACAGTGATAACAGCACGTCTGTGCCTTCACCTACTAGTGCTATGAAGACGAGTCCATTGAACAGTTCTGGAAGTTCTCAGGGGTAATGAAGATTTTCAGTCTTCTTGCTGCTTTCTGTTTCTGAAGTATTTTGTGTGAGAAACATAGCAGATACTGCATATGTGAGATATGATTCTCAAGGTGTGAATGGTCCAAATTGGAGCTTGTAGACACTCCTATGACCAGTTTCAGCACTAGAGCAGAACTGAATTTGGAGTTAGGCATTATGGTATTGGACTTTAGATGAGGAGTAAAATTGGTTAAAAATGCTTAGACCAAGATAATATAAAAACTTGGAGCACTGCAGTAGGAGGCTGTAAGTGGTAGTTAGCAGGAAATGTCTTATTTTTTGCCTTTTTCTTTTAATTCAGCTTCTTATTGGTCTAAAAAGCTGTCTCTGAAGAGATTCAGATAAAATAGTTGAAATAACTTCCCTTACTCAAGTTTGATGGTAGATTGCCAATGCTCACTTTTGTCTTCCTACTATGACACTATATTGCAAGTTCTGGTCTGTAATGTAGGTGAAATCTATCTGCTGTGGTTACTGGCCATTCATATAATGTGATGAAAGGCAGATCATATAGTACCATAACTTTACGTAATGCTTAGCATCTTGTCATTTTTCTCTTTTTAGCAGAACCAGTCCTGCGCCAGCTGTAACAGCAGCATCTGTGACCAACATACAGGCTTCTGAAGTCACTGTGCCACAAATAAATTCCAGTGAAAGCTCAGGGGGTAAGGAAAAAGGCTTAATATGCTGGTCTGTTGATATTTTTTTTTTTGGTAGCACTTATGCAGGCTTTTTTCTTCCAATTTGGGTTTTTTACTTAACGCATGCTTGTAACATGTTCTCTTTGTATACAGATTTAACTAATTTCTTTAGGACTCCGGAAATCATAGTGGAATATTTTGTGATGATGTTTGTTCTTTTGTTGTTAAGGATTTTTATTTGCCATTCACAATAGCAATAGTTTTCTTGTGTCCTGATGCAGGTCTGTAGTTCAGTTAGTCAAATGACGAAAAAATTATTTAAAGCTGGAAGAGCAATTTTTGCTTTTATTTTTAATCAATTTTTTAGTTAAACCCAGGATGGGGTTCTGTACTGTTTGTCATCTGTGCTCCCATGTTCCTGCTCCTTGTCCTTCGTGCAAATTTAGTCTAGGAGTGAAAAAGACTCTGATGTAAGCAGAACCAGTGCTTCTTATTGATGTCTTTTCAGCTATGTCTCACTCTGCGTGTGGGCTTTATCTGTATTTTCTTCAAGAAAAGGTACACTTCACTCAGTAACATTCTTTATTTTTAGAAGTATTTTTTAATGAAAGAGCAAAAGCATCTGATGGAATTGTTCACTTAGCTGCTCCTCTCTTTTGATGAACACAGCTGTGTACAAGAAACAAGTCAGAAATAGATGGGAAAGGTGACCAACTGGTTTGCCTTTCAAGATGAGATTTCTCTTATTTCACTCTGACATGTGAGACAGTGGAGCCTTACTGTTCACTGATTCTTATTGTAAGTCACAGGTGCATCAAAGTGGGTAAGCTTGTCCGTGAGCACTAAGTGGAGCTTAAATGGTGTGACATTTTTGGATTTGGAAGCATATCAGAAGTTGCTCATTCTTGTGTTTTAGTTAAAGCAGTCACCTGATAGTTGTGAGTGAAAAATGTCCTAGAGAATGTTTCTCTTACTCAAGCATCTCCCTGTGTGTGCTCATTGGTTTGAAGTAGGCAAATTGTGAGCTAGAGCTTTGTCATATGCAGCCTTTTTCAAAAGGATGTATGGAATGTCAGATTTCTATCTGCTGTTCTGTGACTTAGTCTGTCATTGCGTACTTCAGGCATGAGAAATGATAAATTTCATATTTAAGTGACAAAAGGAGTACCAGAGTGCTCTTGAATTTAAAGCACTCCTTGGCAGTGCATATATATGGCCAGGTACAGAAACAGTAAAAATTCTTTTGGGTACCAAGAGTAGTATAGCTATATTAGCACAGAGTTCTGTCTGGGCTAATATACCCTGCTGTTAAGCAGAGTTAATGAGACCAAGCAGAGCATGACTGATGTATCTACCCTGTATATGGTACACACATTATCTCAGAATTAACTTGGGACTAAACTCTGTGTATGCACACCTGCTGTTCCAAATATGGTGCTTATACAACTAACTGTACCACTTCTTTGGTGCCTACTTGATACCAGTGATTTTGAATAGAGACCAAAAATACCAGTGATTGACCTGAAATGGTTGCATCAACTCACCTTGCTGAAGCTTTTAAAATTATTTATCCATAGGTACTTCAAATGAAAGCATTCCTCAAACTGCCACACAACCAGCCATTTCTCCACCACCAAAGCCTACCATCTCTAGAATTGTTTCCTCAGCGTGTCTATTAAATACATCACCAAGAACTTCAGGAAATGTTGCAACAAAAATGCCTAGCCCTGTCACAGCAGTGAAAAGGACATCATCTCCCCATAAGGAAGAGTCTCCCAAGAAAATAAAAATTGAAGAGGTATTTTAGGTTTTTGAGATCATACCATAGCAATGTCCAAAACTTTATGTTCATATGTTTATATCAGCTGCACAGTGTTGATTATAATATTCCCAGTTATAATTATTTTGTTAAAGGGGATGTATATTTTCTGCTCTGACTGCATTGCTGCTTTATGTATGCAGCTTGTTTAGGTGTTAGTGGTTTTTCACCATGCTGATGTTCATCACATGATGCACTGGATTAACACAAATGCTTAGATTTTCAGTTCTTGTCTTAAAAGCTACTTTTTGTTAGAATATGAGCATGTTAAGTCTTACAGCTAATTTTGTCTTGAAAAAACTTTGAGACCTTGTTGATTATTTTAAAATGTTTTTATGTTTTTTAATATTATCTGGGTTTGTTTGCATTTCAGCAGGATGAAATAAGCGAAGATACTAGCTGTATAGATTTCAATGAACATGAAAAAATGGACATTAAGGTATCTATGCCTAGCCCATACAATTTTTGTATATTAATTGTGATTCTTCCTTGTGAAGCCTACTGTGCTTTCCTGTAGGAATGATTAAGAGTGTTTGCAGATATATTATAGACTCTCCAGTGAAGGTACCAAAATGATACGTTGTTTTTTCAACACGTGTCAGCATTAATGAATTGCAATATGTTACTTGCTGCAGTTTAAGCTGAATCTGTGTTTGTTTGCATAGGAGAGTGATTTCTTTGCTGGTCATTCACACATTATCATGCATAGCAAAAAAATTAATGATGATATTTGTATTTAAAATTCTTTGATAAGGGATGTGTCTGTATACCTTGCTTTGCCTGCATCCCAAACACAATATGTTACTTAGTTTAAGAACAGGTGTCTATTGGGTTTTTTGCATGTTGGGTTGAGAATCCCAATGCCAGGTGCAAACTTGTTCACTCTTAGATTACAAAAAAGAAAAAACAACAAACCAACAAGAAGTGATTGTAAGTAGGTTTCTTCTGATAGTGAAATTACTGTATGAAGTTAAAGCATAACTTCTCAGGACTTGCAGAGATTAACTCCAGTATCTTGTAATTTAGCAGACAATTTCTGCTTATGGGTGAATAGAAAGGGTGAAAGTCTGTCTTTAGCTTTATGATAGCAGCTCTCCACTTGGGCATACATGATTTTTATAGGGCATATTTTGTTGTCTTTGGAATGCTCTGGAAATTACCTCAAGTAATTAAAATATCTATTAAAATGTTTAAGTGCTTTGGTTAATAGTCTTCACACCCTCGGATGAGGAATTGTATCTTACGTAGTCACCTTGAAATCTTTTTCAAACTCAGGATAGGTGAAGGCTGAGATGCATATAAACTTGTAATTCTAACATTGAAAATAGATCTTCTGCATAGCAGATCATTATAAGAGACATAATCCTGTTAGCTTTTTACTATCAGTCTCCTCTAAATCTTATGTTCTTAATATTCAGGGAAGAAATGGAGGAATCAACTTCTTTAATATAATATGTTGCTACTTTTGTGTTTTTTAGGAGCAACTAGAGACAGAAGTGAATGTTAATTCTCAAACAGAAACTCTTCAGACAACTTCTCTGCAAGCTCCTCAGGTACTGTTTTTTAAAAGTAACACCTCTCTGTATGTGTGTGTACTAATCTGTGGTGAAAATACTGAAATTAAAACTAGTCCAGATGTTAGAAGTAAATGTATAATTTTTAATTAAATCCATTGTGTGGAAAGCTGGTTATTGTTATTGTCACAATTTTTGTGTTTTAGATGGTCATTGATCTTAATGAATGTGCATTGTAGCTAAACATGTATGGCTTGCCATACAAACTGGCTGAAGCTGGATTCGCTCTTCTGAATTGTGCCTTCAAAGTAAGGGATTCAGTTTATTCCTTTGTGCTTTGCACATCACAGAATAATCCTTTCTAACAAGGAAACAAATGCTTTAAACAGCTGCTGCTCAAAGATATCCTTGTAGAGGTTGAGAATGTTTGAAATGTAACTTTAGTCTCTGAAATTTGGTATGAGAGAGAATTTATTGTAATTTTGTAATTTCTTAGCTAGCTGTGTTCCTTCACTGCAGGTATTGTAAGTGTAAGGAGCATAGGAAAAATAGACATCAAGTTATGAAGTCTGTGGCATTCACATAAATCTTTGTTCCTAATATTGTAACAACTTTTAGAGAACACATCTTTGTCTTTACTAGCATTTTTAAGCTTATTAGTGCTCTACTGATTAAAGTTTCACTATTGCAAAGCATTTTATGCACAACTATTAAATGATGTCTAGTAAATGTTTTGATTGAAAACAGGGATACATTGCAGTAGTATTTGTGGTATTTGTTAATGGACTTTTTGAAGTCAAACTAAGCTGTTTCAGGGATCAGTTTAGATCAGTTAGAACACCAAGTTTGTCTTACCTGTTGTTGAGGGATGATGATATGAAGCTTTGTAGCTTTTATTAATTGTGTAGTTATTATTTTAGCAAAAGTAATCTGCAAAATAACTGCAGAAGAATGGTGGGCCTCTTCTCATTTTTGAATAGTGTTGTTGGCTTTGGTTGAAATGCTGGTCAGAAAATAGAGACGTGGTAAACCAAAGATCAGCACCAACCAGAGTGGGCTCCTGGGGGCAAGAGGGAGGCAAGTAAGTGGTCAGAGCTGTTCTGCCCCGAGTCCTGGTTGCATTGCTACCATATCACTTAGTGTTAACTCAATAAAACAACAATTAAGAGCAATCATTTTAATACATTTTTTCCCGATTTCCCCAATTTTCAATGCTTATAATATATGATAATCTTTTATGATAAATCGTCATGGGAAGTAATGCATAATAACTGGGTTATTGGAATGGCAATTCATTGAAGTTTACCCCCACTTCTACCCACCACACCTCCACCTCTACCAAAAAGAAAGAAAAAACACAACAAAACAAGCAAACCCACCAGCCAGCAATAAAGAAGCATGTGAGAAATTAATGAATCACACTGAATACTGGGTGTGTTCCTTTGCTTTTTTTCCCTTCATTTGGCTGTAGATGTAATTTTGCTGAATGGGATTTAAGTCTTAGTGAAAGAAAGTGTTCAGATTATTTTCAAGGTGAAATTCTTAACCCAGCCATATAGCACTATTCATTGTACCTTTTACATGTAAATCTAAACGGATCAAGAAAGTTGGAAATTTGGCTATAAGAGCTTCTGCACAGTCTGAAATGGAATGTATGAAGACACACACTTTGCACTGGAGACAGTTTTTTGTCATTCACCTGCAAAGGGCTGAAGCTTAACACTGAATTGTTCAGAGGAATTTTTAAACGCTAAACATGTATATTAGATACTAGGTGTTACCTACCAAGCACCCCAATTCTGTGAATATTATGTTTTATTATAATATAGATTATTAGTAGGCTCAGACATATCTGCACTTCCTAATTTCTTGCAGTCGTTGAAAAAAGGAAATGCATGTTATGGAAAAGACTCTGGTACAAATTTTCCTTAATGAATATGTAGGCAAAGGAAATATATGCTTCTGTGTTTATAATTGGTAATGATTCTTATCCTGGTATATTTTTAAAAAACTCCTCTAAAGATCTTGTTTTTCAAAGTTAATGCCAGTTATTACAGTATTTTTCTTTTGATATTGACAAAGTTAAAATGCTTCATTTCTTTTCTTTTCAGAAAACACCCAGTACAGACCTTTCAGATATCCCTGCTCTCCCTGCAAATCCTATTCCTGTTATCAAGAATTCAATAAAATTGAGATTGAATCGGTAAAAACAACCTCAGGGGTCCATAAACAGTATCTGCCAACTCAACCTGTTGTCTTCTAATGCTAGAAAAAAAGGAGAACGGAGGGTGCAAGACTAGAACATAATCGCAAATGGATTTAGGTATATTTTGTGCACTTCCCTTTCTGGGCTAAAATCACCACTTGATTGGAAGTCCAGGTTAGTATGTGAAGCCAGGAGTACAATTAATGTGTTAGCAACAGTTGCATTAAGTATTTCAAAGGATTACTGCCTTTAAAAACATGAACACTATTTGTAGCCATATTTGACATTCTGATTGAATTTATTTGATGCATTGTTTCAAAATTGAGATAAAACTGGCATAAGAATCCCTTAAATGCACTTTTATGTACTTTTTTTATTGGAGTATGACTAATTTTAGATCTTAGCTCTGATACAGTTTCATTTTATTGAGGAATATCTTCAGTAGTGCGAATTGGATGATCTTCTACAATATACTATGCATTGAAAACAAGTGTGTAGTATATGTAGTTCAACTGCCATCAAGCAGCAGTAAGCCTTTAGAATGAAATGTCAAATCTTGAGGTTATAAAACACAAGTTGAGGGAGTAATTGGGAAGTTTTGGTATTGGTGGGACTGGGACATGATTAAGATGTGGTCTACGTTTTATTTATAGGATTGTTTTAAGGTGCATACAGATCAGCAGTGAAACAGCAAATAAACTTTCCTTTGAGCTAATCAAACTCTTTATTACCTTTTTTGATCCCTTTATTTCTTGGGAAAAGCTTTTGTGTTTAATGGTGGGTGGGCTCTTTGGTGGGTTTTTTTTGTTGGTGTCTTTTTTTTTTCCTTTTTTTTTTTCTCTTCCTCTCCTGCTTGTATGCACCGTGTACGACAATGGTTATTTATACAAAATAAAATCAAGCCATGTATTCGTTTGGGTTCCCTCCTGCTCCTTACCTTGTCATAATACCTTGTGGCCTGTAGGCACAAATTTGAAATTTTGTCCCTTGACTAAAGTGTTTAAGTAAATACTGCGTGCCTGTGAAATACAACACCCGCCTTGATGGCCTTTGAATCACTAAATATAAGGTGATTTTTGTACACTCCATGAAAGTCCTATATGCATTAAAAAGCTTCAAATTTTAAATAAAGGCAAAAAGCTTTTTCCCGAAGGATTTTAACTTTTTATTTTTAGATGGCTCATCAAAAATAGTTTTACATACTGAACAATGCTGAATTTTTAAAAATCTTATTTCTAGTAAGCACTTGACATCTAGTAAGCTCTAGACTCCTGTTTTTTTGTTATTGTAGTCTTATCAGTAAAGTAACAACTTTTTCTTTTGAAAGAACTAAATCTCTCGTGGCAAAGGAACACGAGGGATACCAACAGTAATACCAGATGTAGATAACAAACTTCATTTTACTATTACTTAAGTCTGGAATGTGGGATGTCAAATCATACTTCCCATACTTTGATTAGCATGTTTTATGAACTTCCTTCTCCCTTTGTGCTCCATC
Source organism: Loriculus beryllinus (assembly GCA_039877255.1). Taxonomy (NCBI): domain Eukaryota; kingdom Metazoa; phylum Chordata; class Aves; order Psittaciformes; family Psittacidae; genus Loriculus; species Loriculus beryllinus. Next base: position 12,949 of record JBCJKH010040165.1, on the reverse strand, counting down.
CTATTACACGTGCATCTTTCATGTTAAAATTGAATTACTTACACTCTTCCCCTTATCCTTCTAAATTAATTCTCCAAAGTCAGAGTGTAGCTTATCTTTTACTTAGGCTGTGCAGTAACTGAAGGGGTTTTTTTGCCATTTGTCTAAGATGTCTAGTATACAATATTTCTCTTTTCCTTGCCCTGTGCAGCCTGCTGTCGTCCACCCCCAAAGAAGGTTATATTAACAGTTGAAGTGTACAAGGTGTCTGTGTATTTTGTGTAGCTATGGAGTTTAGATCGAAATTGCCAGACACAAATTTAGTCTTGTCATTTTGTTTACACATCAGAAAACCTTTTTCATTTTATTAAACGTTTCATGTAACTGCACCCAAGTTTTGCCAAGCTGGAAACTTGGAACCTTTCTGTATAGTGACTTTTTAATTCTAGTTTTCACAACCTGGAGATCAGACTGTTGCTTTCGCATGATGTACGTAGTGTCTCATGACTGGAGTTTGCTTTGTTTTATAGTATCTGTACTCCTTGTATTTTTCAAGAGCTATTTTGTAAACAGATGATGTATTTCTCCATTGAAAACACAATAAAAAACAGCACAATCCCATAGTTGTGTGATTTTTCTGAACGTACTCTCAATTCATATTTAGCTGTTAAATTTTCTGCTAAGACAAACACTGTGGCATAAAAGAGTACATCAAAAAATGTTCTCTAAAGAAGTGGAAATAGCGCTCAGCAGAATGTTGAGTTCCAGTCTGTAAAAGGGAAAGGTCATGGATTGTGTAGTGGCTTCACGTGGGCAGAGTTTAATGCCAGAAAAATACCCCATTTTAAGGGCATCCATTCCTTGTATGCTCAATTAAGAGGCCCTCTCAAAAATCTGATATGTTTAAAAGCTGAAAAAAATAGTTTGGTACCAAAAGTGTGAAGTTCTATATATTTAAAAAGTTTGAAGCTCTCTAAATCATGGCTATAACAGTTTTGGCGTCTTACACTTGCTTTTCCTGTGACTATTTCTTATGTCAGCAGATGGCAGTATTTCTCTTCTTGTTAAATAGTTTAAGCTTGCCCTGAAATAAAAGTAAAAATTAGAAGTAGCTGTGCATCACTTGATTGATCTTTCTATCAGCATGAGCCCAATCCTCCAAATGCTTCATGTGAGTAACTTTAAGTACCTTCCTTTTGACTAAAATTTCTTTAACTGCTAAAACCACTGATAGTTTTGGTGTTCGTATTATAATTACCCTGCCTAAAACAATAAACCTTTGTGATGTATATATTTTTCACAGCATGCAATTGCTTGTCTTGTTTAGAACAGATTCATCATCTTTATATCTTGCCCACCCCATCTCCCTTTCATCACAGCTGATGTTATTTATGGCTTTAATTCCTCTTTTATTTTCTCCAACCAATAAAAATCTGCTAGTAGATATACAAATTTCTGTTCAGTGTTTCTTGATCTACTGGCAGTAGGCTTCAGTAGGCTTGTTTTTCTGAGTTACCTGCCATGAACCTCCAGAAGTAAGTTCACGGACTCATAAGGATCTGCAAACAAGAAGCTAAAAATTACTGTTGTAGCCAAAATAATTAACATTAATAAGCCATGGTTCTAACAGATGGCTTTAGACATACTGATTGGAATCAGACATTTGAGTTGATGAGTTCTAGCTAAACTTGTCCTTCCTTCTTGCTGGAGGTAGTGTGTGTGCGTGCCATTATTTTTTTTTTTACTGCAAAATCTTTTAATATACAGTAACTGAGTTAGTAATGAATACCAATTGATTGTAAATGTACTTTAATAAGAGAACTGATTTTAATTGACAATAAAAGTTAAAACTGAGTTCTTCAGCTTCTAGAATAACCAAAACTAGTTCAGTATAGATATTACTGAGCCAGAATCTGCACTTAAATGCAAGACAAAATACATATTTTCTCATAACATGTCTTTTGGAAGTTGTGTGCATTTGTACAAAAAACATTTCTCGTGTTGAAGTTATCCTGGTGTCATTTATGTGACTTCCTAAACACACCAGTCAGCTAGCTTTGCTGTGCTTTTATTTCTCTTTGGCATCGTTGTGGCTGAACGATACTTACCAGAAATTTTGTGACTTAAAATCATGCGGGCCTTAGAATAGTACATCCGTGAATGTTGGGATAGACATATATTAGCTGAGTACTTGGTCGGTTCACTCTTTTTTTTAAAGATCTAATGTTTGTGTTAGAAAAACATCAGTAATAAACCATTTTTGGGTTACTTCTTAGTAGAAGGATCTGTTCAAAAGGAGTAGACCATCTTGGGATTTGGAGATAGAGGCAGATGCAGTTCGATGCGTCTACAGAGTTCAAGCTAATAATTTGAGATATGTACATCTGCTGCTATCATCACCCAAAGAATGTGAGCTTTGGTATGAAACTTCAGAGGCCATTTTTTGTTATGATAAAGGTAATACAATGAACCACTGCTGGATGTCCCATCTGCCTTTTGGATATTTAAACTTTGGATATTTATTTATTAATTAAGCTTAAGCATATTTGTATTGTTCTGATTAAATTTTAGAATGCTATATTCAGGTAACTTTTTTTCCTTTTCCTCTCACACTTAATGAATTAAGCAAATCCCAGTTCATAATGCAGCATGTCATTTTTTTTTTTTCTCCCTCCAATTACCTCAGTATTTTTATGATCTCTATTCCAGTGGAATGTTTAAAATAAACTAATAATGATGATGTCCTATACATCATCAGTAATAATGATGTCCTAAATTTTTACCTCATCATCACCGAAGATACTGAATTTAGGAGAAAATAAAATTTAACAGCTTACTAATGGTTGAAAGAAAACCATTGAATGGTATATGCAGATATTATCAAACTTGTTTTTTGCTGTAAATTACTGTCTTACAATAACAGCCAGAATCCAGGCATGTAATAGGAAAGGATAAAGAGGAAAATTACTGTTGATGTAAATTGATAAAAACTCCACCTTGTTGTGTAAGGAAAGCTGCATTTATTTATTTAAGAAAATAGCCAATGCATTTAAACTGCCCCATCATAACTGGCCCACACAGGTACTGGACAGCTTACAACTGCAAATGTCTTTTTGTCTCTCTGATTTGTGAGCTAGCACATCTACTTTATGCATGCATTTTATGTTTGTATTTTTAGACGTAAATATTCTCAATACTGCTACTTGAGATGCTTTACATGCTTAAGATCTACACATCAATTCAAACTGTTCATCTAAGATTATTTCTGTGCCATTTCCTTCCGTTACAGTAATAGGCTAACCTAAAGCAAGTACAGTTATTAAAGCTGAAAAGAGCACAAGCTTGCTTCTGAGCAAACACAATAAACATGCTAGTTCCTAAGATGGCAGGTAAGAGTTTTGCCACTACAGCTTCTGCTCCAGCTTTCCTGAAACCTTGCCCTGTCTGGTGTCTGATGCTGTGTGCCTTCCAGAAATCTGGCATGCGCACTGTCCTTGTTTGCGTTCTCAGTCTGCAGTGGAGCTGTTAATAAAGAGATTGATGATAAAGTTGTCGAAAAGAGACAGTTGGACAGGACTGCTCGCCATGAGTGACAGAGGGCATGCTCTGCCTTCACAGCCAAGAACGTTGCCCCCAGCAGAGAGCTGGCCATGCCTGGACACTGTGCCAAGCCTGCTCAGAGTGGGGGGAGAGGAGTCTGTGGCTTACATGAAGGATTTCTATCAGATTTTTTAGCTTGCTTTCTTAAAGTGAAATTTCCTTTATTTAGGATCAGCGTACAGCTTTTCAGTAACTTTACAGCCTCTTAAGAACAAATGCAGTTTCAGCAGTAATCTGAAGGCTAATGTAGATCTGTTTTGTTTTTTTTTGTGAATAATCTGCTAGGACTTCTAAAATATTTCGTTGTGGTCGAGTTCAGTGAAGTGAAATAGAGATCCCTTGTTCTTAAAATTAACATTTTTTTGCTTTTATGGGGAATCAATGCATTATTCATGTACTCAATCTAGATATTAGCTTCTGTATGAATCTTCCCTGCCAAGATGTCATAAACTTGATTCAACTCTATCACGTGGTTGGAGTAAGAGAAGCCCAAAATGATGGATGGAAGCATTCATTGTCTCAGCCACAGTTTATAATGTATAATTTTTGTCCATCACAATGTAAAAACCAATAAGACTGATAAAGCATTCAGATAGTTCAGGCTGTCTGCCTGTGCAGTATATTAGAATTATTAGTGATTGTTCCTACTGTTTCTTATCTTCATCCAGAACATTGTGAATTTTCTATACACTAATGATCGCTCTGACCACTAAGTGCTGTATCTCATCTAGGAGTGCTTATTATTTATTTCTCTCTTGTAGCATCTAGTCCTCGTAGGTTGTGAGATAAAAAGTTCCTCTCAACCTTAATAAAGAACAATGACTTAAAAAGCAGTTTCAACAGCCCATGCTTCAATGTGTTGCTTTTGAATGCGTTTATGGGAGGAGGAGCAATCCTTTTGGTCTGATTGCGTTTTGAGTAGTGGTGGATCATTTTTTTTGTGCTAGCATAGACTTTTTCCAGGATTATTTCCTGCAGGACATTATGGTGTGGGGTTTTTTTCTTTTTTGGGGGGGATGAGGGGTGGGTTTTTTTGTTGTGTTTGGGTTTGGGTTTTTTTTTTTTTTTTTGTTTTGTTTTTGGTTTTTTTTTTATTTTTTTTAATGGATTGAAATATGTAGTAGTTTACCAGTGAATTAATAAATTTATTCTTTACATATCTGTTCTTTCTAACTCTTATAGAACCACCACCACACTAAGAAAAATTTTTCTGTTCTATGAGCCTTTGACCTAGATAGGGATGAAGTCTTGTTTTGTAGTAGCTGTTGTGAATAAAAAAATATTGAACTGATGTAGTAATGTTTTTCTGGTAGTTGATACAGACGCAAGTAATTTCTTCTCAACTTTTAGATTTTGCATCTTGAGTGAGGCTACTTAAAATTTGAAGTTTCTCTTATGAAGATGTAAGTTTAACTCCAGAGACTCTCAATCTGTGACTTGATTGGTTGTGATTATAGTATATTATAGCAGCTTGGGTTTTCTGTTTTTTTTTTTTTTTTTAAATGTAGGATTATAAGCTAAGTCATTCTTGCATTTATGTTTGTTTTGAAGATGTAGGAATTGGTTCATAGTCTCAGTAGTGTTGCTCTGCACAGGACCTGTCTAGCCAGAAGCACACCAGATGTTCTGTCTCCGCAGATAAAGTCAGAATGGTAGGTTTGATCTAGTACCATTAGGATTTTCTGTTTGCTTGTTTGTTGTTTGGTTTTTAGCTTAAAGAATACATTTGCTTCACTGTAGGCTGTATTTTAAAAAATGCATGGGAGTCATACTTTGAGTCGTTGCGATCGTTGTGACTTGTTGATTTTTCCTGTCTGGCCCATTAGTTTTTAAAGGATAATCTGAACATTTGCTCTGGAAGTAGGCTTCTAGTTTTGTTTAGAATAGGGGGTATCTTTACTTTCTATTATTACTTAATGTTCTAGGATGTTAAATTTTTAGATTACCTCAAATTACTCATTTTCAGCACTTTTATGCATCAAACTGGATGCAGCCTTAACTGACAACAGTAAAAATTTTTCTAAGTGTTGTGGGAATGAGTTGTCCATTCCTGTGCATTCCACCAGCATCACATGTCAGCAGTGCTGCCTTCAGCTGTAACAGCTCATTTTGGTGCTATAGGATGTTTCCTGTTATAAAATAATTCAAGTGTTTAAGTTGCCTCAAAATGAGAGGGGTCATACTCATGTTATTTCAAAGATGCTTTTATGTGGTCGTATGAGGAGAAATAATATATAATGTATAAGCAAAGAAACAAACTCCAACTAGAATATGAAGCAGTTTGTTAGGAAAACTGACTAACAGCAAAGGCAAACCTGAATTCTAATCCTGACTTGTGTGTACGTGACCTTGACAGGGCTATTGGCTCTTTGCTTCAACTTTCTTGTGTATGAAATGAGATTAGCGATTATCAGATGTTTCATAAATAATGGCCGTTGAGAATGTCTTGGAATTTTCATATAGAAGACACTTTAAAATTACTCCATTGGATAGTACTGTAAGCATGAATCACACACCACTTGAAACTCTTACGCTAGTTTTCCAATTTCTGTTTTGTATCAGATACATCATCTTTATATCCTGCTGTAAATTAGTTCTAAGGGCATTACATGAAAGAGGAAAGGTTCCTGTGCATGCTTTTAGAACAGTCTTGCAGTAGAGGAAAACAACAAAATTGAGCAACTTGATTTTGTTTTTCTTTGGAGTCATACTGCATTCTGTTTTGCCTTTAGGAAAAAAATTCTATTAGCTCAGACGTTCATATCGTGCTTTTTCCACAGGAAAAAATGCAGAGAGGTTTTAGAGATCTGAACCCATATACCTGTTTGCTGTTCTGATTATCAGTTATTTAATCCTGTCGTCTTCTTTCCGTTTGCTTATGTATGGTCTGCAAGCTTTGTAGCTCACACTTATGTTGGTGCAATGCATATTAAGCATAACGTACCTGGAATTAAATTCTGGCTATACGACTTTCCAGCTTCTGACAGTACGAACTAGTGATGTATATCTGTGGTCTATCTCACCCTGTAAACAAAACCAGTGAAGGTGGCAAGGGCTTTACTGGAAGACTGGCATCTCTTTTTTGTTTACAGTTTATGAATTTTCCTAGTTGTTCAGGCTCCAGTTGCTTTCATATGGAAGCTTCTCTGAAAATTCAGGGAGACATTATTGTATGAGTCTGTGCATGGTTTGCATTTAGGTAGTTCACAATAGTCAAGTGTGGAGGGGTTCTATTTTTTTAAGGAAAACTTAATTTTGAAGTGTATTTTCCGTAGAAGTGGTAGAGTATTTTTTTATTTACTTTTTTTCTGTTCTTTTCCATTGTAGTATGTCTGACAGCTCTAAATGAAAGAAAGGCACATTGGTTTTACGAACGAGCAGAACGCTGCGCGTTGCTACTCCAGCACACATAGTATTGCACAGAAACACTACCTTGGTTCATAGAGAAGTTAGTCTAGCAAATAGTGGAAGTTAAAGTTTAGCACATTTGAGGGTGAGCCTGTGCAACACTGGAATAAAAGCTGGAGCTGACATTGACCACCATAACTGTCATTTTGACAGCTACTTCTAGGCTGACTGGCTTGATTCGAAAACAAGCGTCTGCAGTCCTATAATGGTGAATAGGATGTCCTCCATGGTGATCCCATTTTCCCTCAGATCTCAACATCTTCCATTTTTTTCTTGTTTACTTCCAGCACTCTTCTAAGTACTCCTGGTATTTTGAAATAACACCTCCTACTTTATTCTACATGGAAGCAACAAAGACTAAACCTGACTGGATGTTACATTAATGTCTGCTACACTGAACACTTGCTAATCATGGTTTGATTGCTATCCACATCTCTTACCTCTTGTTATCTGAGCCTATCTCCATCAAAGGCCCCTCAAAGTACCTAAGGCTTGGCCTCATGTCTGCTGCTTCACATGTATTTTTGCTGGACAGCTCAGCACAGCGCTTTCCCTTCCTACACAAGGCCACTTAAAACCTTTGTTTCTGGGACATAGGTTGCAATTAAAAACCATAAATACAAAAGGCAGGCTAGGCTTTGGGGTGGGTGAGAAAGTGATATGCCATGGTGTCAAGCAGACTCACCTCCAGCTGGTCTGGTCCTGCCTGAAGCAGGATAGTGGTGCAGTATCTTAGATCACTTTTGTAAGCAAGCCTGCTTATCACCAGGTTAGAAGGAAAATGATGATAACTGTGTCTTATGGTGGGGCTCCGGTCAGCCAAGGAATAGAGTTTATGTGGGATCTTGGAGTTCCTTCTAATTGTTTAAGGAAGAAGTTAATAGCAGTGACCTAAATGCTATAGCATTGGGATCCTTGAGGAGAGGGGGTTTTGTTATTAACACTGGTTATGAGCTTGCAGATATTAAGTTAAGCTCTTCCTTATAAAACAATCAAGGAAAGATGCTTCCCAGTGTCCACTGATCGAAAACCTACCGTGTATAAAAATGTTAAGCTCCGTGTAAGTGCTGCTAAATGCCATTGGGAATTCTTCTATGAAGTGTAGAACGTCTCTGGAAAAAGGACTTCTTCTGCATTGGAATCAAAGCATAATATGCATCCTCCCAAGAGTTTGTCTACAGCTTTCTAACTGTTTTCAGATCTACAAACTCTGGCGACTGGTTCTGTACACAGTGGAACATGCGTGAGACTTTATTTAAACAGCCGCGTATATTTCATCTGATAAAATAGAAACTGAAATATGGACACGACTGATAGGGGAAGCCGTTTGTCCAATTGACTCTCTTGGCACCTCTCCATTTTTTTTCTCATTGACTTTACAATATTTTGGACTTGTATAAGCACCCTTCATCTGACAATCTCAAAGCTTTTTGCAAACATTAATTAAGCCTCTTGATGCCCCTGTGAGCTACAATAGGTGCGGTTTAGATAGGTAAATGAAGATACAGAGTAGTTGTCTTGCCCAAGGTCACCTAGTAATTCAGCAATGGAGCTAAGAGATAGAATACTAGCTGCCTAACTCCCCTCTGATCACTGGGTTTAAGTCAGATTCTCCCAGACAAATGCAAGTGGCAACCAAACTTTCACACTGGGAAAGACGGATACAGCAAATTATTGCAGTTTGTTTCTGACAATGACCAGAGCTTTTCTACAACTCTGAATTGTTACTAGCTTTTGTAAAAATTATGATCTGCTTCATGTAACCAGCCCAGCGAAAGAATTCATTAAAAAAAGAAGTTGCAAATCAAAACTGTAGTTCTGTTTGTTTAATATTTAATATCTCCTGATTTTACCTCATGTCTCAAGACACATAAACCGCATCTCTTCACGATTTACTTATCGGCATCTAAGAAGAGGCTATCCAATACTATGCAAATATTCTATATCAGGCATGGGATTAGCCAGCAATATGAAATAGGAATGAGGAAATAAAGAAAAATGGAGATAGATCTCAGAGGGTCTTAAGCTTCGTATTTGGTACGATTTTATTTCTCATCAGAACTGTATTGGATTTACCTTGTCATCTGAATACTGAAGACTCGTACCCCCTTTGCTGCTAGGTTAAAAAAATGGGGAAATCTGTCTAGCTGTTTGAGTATATAAAGTGTGTGTTCAAAATGCATCCTGTGAGAGCATCGCCTTCATGCAGGATATCGGTTGGACGTTTTTTCTCAGAATTCTTTTAGTGCATGAAGTATTTTGGAGCCATAGAATCATAGAATAGTTTGGGTTGGAGTCCTTTGAGGATGTGACAGTGTCAAACCCATTGCTTCTGGTGTTGATTCTTCTTGCTACTATTAAAACACTTAATGCTGCTAGTTAATTCAATGATGACTTCATTATAGACGAGGTTTTGCATTCTGCATCAAATACCTTTGTTAGGCTAACAACTAGTTAGCAATCTCTCCTATCCTGCTGTGTTTCTGAGCAGACTGCTGCAGATGCTTTGTTGCTAAACTCGCTTCTTGCAGTGCAAACTGCATTTTTCAGAGTGAGATCTTCAAGAAGTTTTGAGCTAACTTCTGTAGGAAGATATATTTATACGCAGTATACTGGTCCAGGAATAAACACCTCTAATCATTCTGATACTTAATGAAAATGGCAAGCATTTTGTAGGCTGCTGCAGAGAGCTAGAAGACAAAAGCAAAAGTCTGAACGTAGCTCAGTTTAACTACTGTGTTTTCCACTGAATTCTCCTGTGTTTTGGTTCTTCCTATGCCTGATGCAGGAATAAGGACATAGCTTAAGTCTGGAGCTGGGAAGTGGAATAAGGATTACTTTTTGAAGAACTGAACACAAATACAGTTCTATCTTCGTATATTTCTTGAAGGTTTGGTTAGGGGATTTGATGTAATATTATACACGTGCTTGTTCTGTCTATATCATGTTCATTACTTTTCAGTTTCTTTCCCCATTTGACAGTGAAATACAGCCATTTCTCACCTAGCAATCAAATGGTACATGAAATGCAGCACAGCAGTGATGGAAAGCATCAGCTCAATAACATCCTGATCAGACTCAGGCTGATTTGACCTTACAGTACCTTGCTTACCTCAGAAGTGCACAGCAAGATGATTGTGGTGCCCTTGTTTAGTCAGGAGAAGGAATTAATCCAAATCAGCACCAGAAAGCACATTGCATGAACGATCTTGCAGAGTGTAGAAAAGGTAAATAAATTTAATGCAGGAAGATTGCAATTTATTTTTTTTTAACATGGCCACATGATGAATAGAACATCAGACCAACTTCAAAAATTCACATTTCAAATTCTAAGCATCTGTACCATCTATGAAATTCATCTAATGATTCTTGCCCTTGTCTCATTTTTTTTCTTAAGTATGTTTAATCAACTGTGAATTAAAGTATTTTTCTATCAAGCTGTTTCATGTATGTTATCCTGATTTTTTTTTCGTATAATCCTGAGAGAGAGAAGAGTTTTGCATCATGATCTGAAGTTCAACACATAGAGATCCTGTCAGATTTAGATGGTAGACAAAGCAACTTTTTAAGACGAGGAGTCATTTCAACAGCCTACCTTTTAAACCACTGAGATACAAAGCTATCATCATCATTATTATTTTAATTAATTAATTTCTTTATTAAGACATCTCACCACATGCAAGTGGCTAGGTTACCTTTAATTAGATTGCCTAGTGCCCTGGCAGCCACAGAGCCTGCGCTCTGAGAACCCCCAGGTATAGGGAGACATTTGGCTAGCATGACTACAGCAATGCTACAAGGGCTGGATGATGTCTGCAATTTATATAGTGGATCGGACCAGGATGTGTGCAATGTGCTGGGAGCACATACACTGCTGTAAGAGCTCCGTACACAGTTAGTGTTGCTGTGCACTCCTTCTTTCAGTATGTTGCATTCATTACCAGCCTCTTCCTTTGGAGTGTAAGAAACTCCTTTTGACCAGGGCATGTTGTTTACTTCCAAACCTGTGTTACAGCTGGCATAAATCCCTCTAGGCTGTGGTCAGAGCTGGAAGTTGGCCATTAATACAGGCTGCTTCTTTGTCATGGTATAGACTTAAAGAAAAGAAAGCAGGTGCCCTCCTGGCATTTTATAAAGAGTCATTCATGAATATAAGATACCGCATTTTGCATATTAGTGTGAGTGCCAATATAAACCCAGCTGTGTGCAAAATAAAGTGAAATATGTATTTCAAAAACTAGGCCACAGCTTTTCTATGGTGCAATCTGAAAGCATTTGAATCAAGTTTGCATATGCATAGCCTTTTCTTCTAAAATTATATTTTCCTTGGGTTTTTTTATCTTCTCTTTTTCCCTTTTTCTTTTCCCTTTTCCTTTTCCTTTTTCCTCTCCCCTTCCCCTTTCCTTTTTCTTTTCTATTTTATCACACTTCTACCAAGCTAAAGGTAATAACAGGAGCACAATGTGAGGAACGCATAGCGAGGTGCCACAAAATGCATCTTGAAAATGCACCTCTGTGGCAACTTTTCACCCTCTTCTCTGGTCTCATACTGGAGCCCTCCTCTTTGAACTGGGATTAATTTCTTTCACATGCAAATGTTTCTGAGAAGGTGGTCAATTTGCTTGGGATTTTGTTGTATTTTAAATCAACCTCTACAAACCTAAAAGTTCTTTAATGCTACTTTTTTTTCAGCCTAGTAGTTGAAAAAGTAGATTTTTAGGGTCCCTGGTATACAGTTGGTACTGGGTGATCTTCATGCTGACGGGAGGAGAAATAAGAGGAGAAAGGGAGTGCAGGGTGAATAGAAAAGAATCTTCTGGACTATGCTGTAGTTATCCACCATAGCAGGTAACATTCACCAGGCAGGTAACATCAGGAGTCACCTTTTTTGTGGGCCAGAGCACAAGTTGTCCCTTCTTGATCCCTATATACTGTCCTGCTTTTATTGGCTTTGTAGATAACCAACTATTTTAAGAAACACTTGCGTGGAAATAAGAGATGTGTCCAGGGTTTGGGTTTTTTTTGTCAGATAATTATTAACTGCAAAATGCATTAGGTGGCTGCAGTGCAGACAATGCTTGTTTCCCAGTAGTTATAGGCAATGTGTGGTTGTGAGATGCTACAACCTATTCCTTGCACCAGGTTTCAGCACTTTTTGTCCAAAAAAACTGAAACTGGCTTCTCCTTGCTGTGATCCCGTGTTACCCTGCTCCAATGCAGATAAAAAGAGGTGAAAGGAGGAATATAGGGAAGGAAATTTTGTCCCTTGGCCTGTTAGCAGAGGATGTTTGCCTATAAATTAAGTTGGAAGAGGTTATTTGCGTAGTAAATTTGGGTCTCCACTGCCCAGCCCATGCTGTGGCAACCACAGTGTCAGGACTGCTTTAAGTTAACGTGGCTCTGAGGATTCACCTGAAAGGCTGCCCCAGTCCTGGAAGGTGAATGGGAAAGCAGTGACCTGCTGCTGAGCCTCTTGCAGGGACCTGTGCCAGGGACAGCTGAGGGGTATGTTCCCGTTTGCCCATAAAATCCCCTGCCTTCTCCTCTGCATCATCCAGGAATGGGAGGGATCATTGCTGAGGAGCTGATGGGCCAGGCCTGAGAGTCTGGCTGTGAATGAAGGTGAAAATGCTCTCATTCCATATATGAGGATACTCGGGTGCTGTATCCAACTGCATCCCAGGGTCACAGAGAGAGCTGGTGATGCAGCAGGAACCTCCTCTGTGCCATGAGCTAAGTTTCCAGGTTCTGTAATCGGGCCAGGAGATGACACCACCTTCTTGGTTTTCTTTTTTTTATGCACTTCTCTTAAATCCCATAATAGATCCAGCTGCATTCATATGCAATCAAAAAAGTCTGATCTGATGACAACTCATTTCTCTGCAGTGAACTGTGACTGACAGCGCATGGCGCTAACAAAACCAGAGGAGTTTAAGACTGCTTGGGTACACTTGTGAAATGA
>JBCJKH010040163.1:3056-30365 GCA_039877255.1 Loriculus beryllinus | reverse complement strand
GACCAGTGCATTACCTGGGTGTTAGGCATTGCTTGACCAGTGAAATCATCTCTGCTTTCTCAAAAGCAGAGATACTTAATGCCTGTTCTCACACCACTTGGTTCAGGCTATCCTGTGTTCTAATGAACATATCACAGCAATAGCTCAGAGCTACCCATATTTCCAAAAAGCATATGTTAAACAATGTAAGCAAAGAGAAACTGTAACAGCCTTCACTTGTCCTAACAGTCCATCTGTTTCTTACTCCCCACTGAGCACAATCTCTTTTCCTGGTTCCCTTTCAGGTGCACTCTTACCTTATGTAACGTGCTTTTATTGGAGATTCATGCTGTGACCCTGTCAGAATTGCTACAGCAGGGGTGACCTCAGTAATGACTGTCCACAGCCTGCCAAGCTAAGTTGGTCAGTGTTAGCTGATTAAACTTTTAACAACATCCCCTGTGCGATAAAGGGCAAAATGACAACTTTGCCCATCGTCAAGGTGTCTGTATAATAAACTAATTAGTAAACCACACAGTCTGTGGAGCTTTAATGAGTGCTATCGTCTGGCCTCTGTAATAAAAACCCAGTCTGCCCCCTTTTGGGATTCAATTAAGGCACAGACTGTCATATGCTTGGCCTGGCTGATCAATGAATCCATTCCGACCTTTGTCAGAGCTGTTTGCAAGGTCAGTGGCAATAGTGAGGGAAGCCAACCTGGTGGTGGGGAGACAAACCCAAGAGCACCCGACAGGCACCAGTATCAGTTGCTAATGTCCTCCTGGTTGTTTGACATCAGCAGAAGTTTCTTTCATGCAAAGGTTAGTTGAAAGAGAACATGGCAATATGCTTATATATATATATATATATATATGTATGTAAAAAATTATATATTTGAGTACAGTATTTCTGAACAGAGAGGTTACTCAGCTATTTTAAATGTTCATTAATTCTTTCACATCTGCATATACCTATGCATCTGTGGTTTTCTCATGCACCACAATATGTTATTAGAAGTTTGCTCTCTACACTGTGTTCACTGATATACTTCAGATATCCATACAAATACAAAAGAGTAGCTCTCTGTTATAAAAAAACGCCTTCTTTTCCAGGTCCTGGCATACAAATAATACTTATTACTATACAATTCATGAAGTTTCTAACCACTGAAAGAATCTTTATGACACTCCAGTGCAACAAGTATCAACATTTTAATTAGCAGACAAACTGAGGCAATGATCAAACTGGATGCTCACGCAGGGCAGTGAAGGGATCTTTAAAAGTAAGGGTTTCAGAAGTTTTACCTCCAATTTCCATCCTCAGAAGGATAAACAGGAATCATGGGACTAGTAGAGCAAAGACCTGTAGTGTCATTATCTGTCCTGACCAGTGGCTAAATACCTGAGATCCAGTCAAACCTATTGATATGCATATAGACTCTGCCACCAGAGTAGAACCAGCAATGTAGGAAGCATTATTTTTTATTATAGCAGCAGTATAGAAGTAGTGTTCCTTCCACACCTGTCAAATATAACTGTATTAGATCATGCAGCATGGCAATTAGGGATTGTGTCTAATGTGAAATGTGTGCACAAACATATGAGCAAAAACTGGATGGAGTTTGTGACTTCACTTCTCCTAGATGAGAATCTCAACTTCTAATCAGTATGTTTTTTTTTCCTTTCTGTCCTTATTTGAATTGAATAATCTCATAGCATTTTATAACCTGGGGACTAAGAAGGTGTCTGAAAGGCGATTTTTAACTGCTGTGATGCAAAGAAAAAAAAAAAACACCAAAAAATCTGGTCTCAAATGTGATGCAATTCAGAAACAGAGCAATCTCCATAGGCATAACCTACATGAATATACAGTAAGATGCAAATTTCCGTTGGTCTTGTAATACCAAAAAAAAATAAACAAAACCAGAAACACGAGGCGTTCACATGATACAAAGGTGGTGGCTGGTATTTGCATTTCTGCTAGCTGCATTACATTAGAGGTAGAAAACAAAGGAAATACAGAGCCATGACTTTTCTAATGTAGGCAAAATAGCACTTATCTGCTATCTCTTGACTATCCAGTTATAGCAAGCAGTTTACTTGATTATCAAACAAAAATCATATATATATATATATATATATATGTATTTTTTTCTACATTATCACTACTCCAGTGCCTCCATCCTATGCTTGAGTCTCTTCCTGTTTTTATTTGGCATTTCTGCATGTAACTAATCTTGCCTTGTTTACTGTAATTCCTACCTATTTGTATCTCAGTTGTTACTACGATCCTTTCTTACCAGAGCTGTCACAGGTCGCAAAGACTGGCGGTATTTAAGACACAATTTTCTGTACACCAATTCTTTTCAACAGCAATAAGCAGTTCTCCTACTAAGAATGCTTACTGCTTCCTATTCTAGCCCCAGACCACCTAATTCAGTGTTATGGGTTCTGATATGACTTGGATATCTCTATTTGTCTCCATTTGCGACAAATAAATCACATTATGAATGTAGTTCCATCTAAATCCATACAGAGGACAAATGTATCCAGAGTCACAAAATTATTTCAGACCATAAATTATATACTTTAGTGAGATCTTTGTGTCATCAGCCAAGTCCCTAGTCCCAGCTGTCTGCTAGGGCAGCATACTTTGCCAGAGCTCAGGAGTAGCCTGCAGTATTCCTTCAGTTACTGCCCCAGAAGCACAAAGAAAAAGGTGCTCACAGCCCAGGCTGGCTCATGAAGCAGAGAAGAGGCTAAGTGCTAACTACAGGAATGTAATTTTGCATTTCTCAGGCCAGCTCAAGTGGTTATTGTTGCTGGAACAAGCCCTGTTATTCTACACCAGTCTATCATGCAGTAGCAGGAGGCTTGTGTATCTGGTAGATGTCATTCTGCTTTCGTCCTTCCAGATGCAGCTCTAGCAATTAGTTTCAAAATTTAGCCTAAGATGATTGAGAGTGTAAGCAGTCATTGTAAGGGGAGATTTAGATATGTTAAAGAAGAAAACAAAACAAAAACCTGAGAAAAAGAAAATCAAAGACCAACTTACTAAAAGTAAATGTGGTTGGTTTTTTTTTTTTCTTTTAATTTTGGAATTCAAGCAGGAAAAGAAGAACACTTAATTAAATGTGATCTTCTCCTATTTTTTTCCCCTATTTGAGTAATTCAACACTTAAAACAAGAAATTGCTCATTTTATAACATATCATGATATTGTTTATTAAAACTACCAGAGCCAAATCTGAATTTAGATTTCAAACACCTCAGATAGAAAACAGACTAACCTGAATTTTTCATGGAAGATATGGATTTGTCTTCTGCTGTTTCTGAGCATGGGTATAGGGCACTAGAATCTGTTCCATTCTGTTCTGTAATTTTTTCAAGTAAAAATCTGTGACAGAAAGTAACATAGTTTGATAGCTCCAATTATGTTGCCCTGTGCTGTTGAACTATCCCTCAGATCTGCAAGACAGGTTATACTATAAGTTATGCCTATAGAGTTTTATAGGGCTTAAGACTCTATATGCATATTTGCAGGTATAGTAGTATATTATACACTTATAGGGAAAAACTTTTGACAATTCTGTAAAAAAAACAAACAGTGAAAAGGTATATATAGATCTAAAATATTCTAATATTAAAAAAGTTTTGTGCTAAAGCATTGCTTAAAACATTATGTTATCTTTCCTGTCATTCTGCCTCAATAATTTGAACCTATGTTTGACAGAAAATAAACAGAAACACATAAAATAATTTTATAGTATTACTTTGTATAATTTCTGAGTTTCTCAGCTCTCCCTTTACATCAGCAGTTCATTTACAGTCCTAAACTCAGAAATAACAAACATACTATATTTAGATGCAGGCCAGATCACAGATTTAATCTCGTAGTTTTGCTAAACAGATGACTGGGTGAAATATAGTGTTAGCTCTTGCTTATGATGAAATTTACTTTTTCTTGGGTTTGTTGGTATCTAGAACAGCACTCAGAAATGGAATAACATGCAAGAAGGCATCACGGAGCTATACCACTTGTGGTTCACCACTAATGCTTAGTAGTCACCCGCAGGCTTTTACAAGTTTGACTTTTGGGTGATGGAATTACTGTGAATACTCATCTGCAACATGGCTGCACCCACTGCTAGAATTGGAAAGAAGGTGCTGAGAGTACTGCAGTTTTCCACTGTACTCAGTCATTAGTCACTGTGGATCTTTCCTCCCCAGTCCCATGAAATCTCGCTCTTCTTCACAGTAGTGAGGATTAAGCAGCAGATGACTTAATAATATAAAATATTCTACTTACACTTTTTATTCACATTGCAGAATAATTGAAAGCATTTTAGGAAAGCTCTCTGAAGAAGCATAGTAAAGATCAATGCAATACAGATAAATATCCCATAAGCAAAATCTTTATTACGCTTTGCAGGGGTACTTTGCATCAGCCTTCAGGCAGCTGTGGCTGTGCAAAATGTGGCTTATTCACAAAGGTCCTCTGCCCACAGAATACATCCGGGACAGGCAAATCAGGTCCAGTTACATTTGATCACTACCATGGGAGATGTGATGTAGGAAGGAAGCATGGAAAGAGCATTCTGATCCAAGAGAAGACAAAATATCTTAGCTAAATATAGATTAGATGAAGTCTTGAAACTGCTCCAACTTTTGAGAAGTGCTGGAGAGCTCTGACTGGCACCGAGATGGCTCGGAGACTGCCTGCTGTGCTGGTGGTGTGCTATGCAGGTCCAAAGGATAAGCACAGTCTGACTCTCGTCATTCAGTGACTGGAAGATTGGTGATGTACAATGCATGCGTCTTCCTTTTTCAGTGATCTTTCCTTGAACACATACTCAGAGATACTTTAGGTTGAAACTGAGCCAGAGATTCCTGTGAATATTTGTAATAACTAAACTATCACTAATCACAACCAAGTTTGTTAATTTGGGATCCCAGTGGCACTTTAAATCAGAAATAGCTATGAGAATTGCTCATGAAATTTATCTGGCATAAGATTGGTGAATGGGTGAATTTTGTGCAAGTGTGTAAACAAAACTCTTACTGTCTTAATTTTCCTTTAAAAGAATGTTGTGTAGTATTTGGTTTGAAAGACTCATTGGGAGGCTACAGCTATATAAAAGGCAAAAAATAAAAAATAGAGGCAAAAAAAGAGGTAGAAAAGAACTGGAACTTTAACATACTCTCTTCACTCTTATACTTCAAAAAAGATCTGAAAGAAGGCTGCTTTTCTTATGGATTTCCTGATAAAATCAGGAAGTTAAGCTTTTTCTCAAGTCAGCTATTGCTTCTTTACAAGAGAGCCTCAGATTTTGCTACTTTGGTTTCAGTATGAAGGAAATGCTCGTAAGAGATTAATTTCTTAATCAAGGGTTTATATACAATTCTGATTTAGCATTCTTGAAAATTCACCAATCATAGCTAAATTACATTCATCAGTCTGCTTTTTAGCTCCTTTGAAATAACTCCAAGCACAAGAGGCTGTGAATTTGTACGTCTTCAAAAATGAAAAGGACTGCTGAAAAGGATTTGGGCTATGATTTTTAGTGGTTTATCAACTTGTGTACTAGCAGTTCTCTCTCCCTTGAAAAGGGAAATGCCTTATAAAACCTGACCATTTAAATTTCATACCACCTCGGAAAGCCATATCACTGTCATCCCCTTAAAATGGAGATCTTAAGACTAGAATTTTCATGTTTGTCAACATTTTTTCTACTCCCACGCTTAGACACTGGGGCCTGATTTTCAGAAGTACAGAACATCAACTCCAGCACAAATCTGTAGTTCAAGCTGCTCAGTGCCCATGGAGAAAAATCATGACCTGCAGATGCTTTTCAAATGTGACCTTAGTGACTTGCCCAAGGCCAGCTAGTGAGATATAATTACCACTGAATTTAGACTTTGTGACATTGGGGTTTTTTTTAATGCTATTATGTATTTGTATTGTGGTAAAATTGAAAAACACTACAAAGAGCAGGTCACCTCCCAAAGACATTTCCTTACTGTTGTTCTGCTTTTCTCTTACATTTTTCCTCTTTCACTGAGAGCACGATGGCTCTCAGCTGCGGTGTGTGGCATGAGATCCAAGGCCAGCAGGAAAATGTCTGGCCAGAAACCCAGGTTTTGTATGTGCACTTTAGTTCTTTTGACCCTTTGCAGGGGATGAGCTGATTCAGCAGGACACTGTGACCTAACACAGCATTATAGTACACAGTAAACTTAAAGAGAGCTTAAGACTGTGTTTAATATCAAATGCCTTGTACTTAGATGTGATTTTAAATGCTTACTCCAGAATTCAGGCCCCGGTACGTAAATTTTGTTAATGCATAATCTACAAGCATCATGGATATATCTATGTGCAGGTAAGGGAAGAAAGGCATTGCAGAATATCCGTATTATAGAAAATAATAGCAGTTCTAAGACAAAATCACCCAGATTTTTTTGGCACGAGCAAAAGGGAAAGAACATTTTCTTCAGCTAATCTTAGCAAATCTACTTGTATTGCAGGGCAGTAGATAGGTTCAGATCCAAGCTGTACCCCAGGAAAGCCTGCAGATTATGCTGCATCCAATGAAACACATCCCTGAATGTTTTCCTGAATGGGGGCCTCAAGGAGGAAGCTTCCTTTCCCTGCCTCTGAAATGACCAGCAGATTATTCTTTTAAGATTTTCTCCCATTTAGTGTTTAACCACTCTTGCTTTCTTCCGAGCTTGCTCACAAAGCCCTTATCTTATTTGTCAATGTTTGATATTAAAATAAGAAAAGGTACTAATCTCTTCAGTGACCTTTCTGCTTTATTTCTCCTGGAAAGGGATGCTGCATCTTTTGTAAGTAACTTCAAGGCAAGATATTATGCGGCATTCAAACATATGGCTTTTATCCAGTTAATCATTGTGCATAACCTACTTTCATCAATGTTCGGAAACTTAATTCCAGGATTACTCATTCCCCCAAAAACCCAAATAAGAAAATCAGAAGAACAGATCCAAACAATAGAACTTTTATGCCAGGATAATTAGAAAAGGAACCTATTACTCAGGATTATAATTACTGACTAACATATTAAATGACCTTTAACATTTACCTTAAGCCCCAGATTTCTAGAAAACCAGAAAGGTTATGAATGCCATATTAGTAATCTTTAATCTTTATTACTGCTGTGGACAGAATTTTAATGATTTTTAAATAGGCAGCGGTCACTAACATACCCCTATTAAAATAAAAAAAATCTCATAAAAAATTAAATGGATTAAGACTTCAAATGTACCATCATCAAAAGTATTATCTAATTATGGAGTTCAGTGAACAGGCCAAGTGAAATGGTTGGTAATATTAGTTACTTACCACATGGGAATGCCCGGGATTTATGCACAAATAGATTCTGCTTCTGTTGCAACATAGTAATTAAGAATTTGTCAGGGAAATTTGACCCTCTAGGGTAGATATTACTTTGTAAAATAAGAATGGCAGAGCACTAGTCTCCTTGCTGCACATAATTTAACTTGATTATTTATACATCAAAGGGAGTCTGCAGTGACTGCAGTATAATATTTAAGTAGAGGGATATTAGAGAAAGAAGCATCTAGTGAAATCTTTTTCCCAAATCTCCGTGAGAAAATAGAGGAAATTTTCATAAAGCATTTCATTTTGCATATAAATTGGTGCCTAGATTGTGCCTGTGAATTTACTGCTGTCAAATTTAATTTTTCCTTAATTCTTCAGGCCCAGATGTGAAAAGCTCTGTGTGCAGGCTGCAATTTTCAATGCTTACAGGTAGCACCCGGATCAATAATGTGTCTTTATGAGAAATTACCATTAATGTTATTGAGTATGCATTTTGCCTTATAGGATAATAAGGTAATATCAAATGCCAATTCATTCATTAGAAGAAAGCTAAGTGCTTAAATGAAATGGGTGACAGGTCCAAAAAAAGATGTAGTTGTGGGCAGGAAGTCAAGAATGGATTTTTAATGACCTATTTCCAAGAGGTTTTTACCACTTATTTGCATTTGCTTCCTATAAACAATATTAACTTTGAAACAAAAGTGCTTGAATATTTAAATCGCAGTAAGTGATTCCACTTGAAGAGGCTATTTGGAAATGCTATGTTTCTGGGAAACTCTTCACCTAGCCTTTTTGAAGACCACAAAATTAATTCAGCTGATATAAAAATTAAAACAAAACTCATTTAAATTGATGAGCATAAAGTGAGCATATTGTGGGCATGGCAAAAAGCCAGAGGTTGGTATGTGAAAACCAAAAGAAAATGCTTTAGCTCTTTAAGTGCAGTGTACTTCCAGCTTTGTAAATAGCAAGTATCGCAAGCAACACAAAACCAGCTTTTCTGTGAATCTCACTCAGTTCCTCTCCCCACCTCCCATTTTGAGTTTTATAGTCTTCACTCGCGGCTTACCCTTTTTTTCCTCTGCACTGGATCCCTCAAGTGCAATGACAGTGGCACAAACTATTCTAGCTGGCCTTGCCAGGGCTGGAGCCAGAGGAAGGTTTATCTTCCTCCAGGGGGACAGGACCAAAGCCTGTGACGTAAAATTCTCAAGTTTCACTTCACTGATGTCATTTACTAGGATATAACACAAGGTAGGAGACAGGAGGAATTCATAAGCTTACCTCTTGAGCAGCAGCATCCAGATGCTCCAGTTTTCCTCACTCCCACTGCAAAGTGTTATCTCAATTAAAACTAAGTACACGCGCAGCTTAATGCTAAAGTTTCCAAAGCCACCCTACATTCTAGAGAAATGTGGATACATGGCTCCCATTAAATATTATGTCATCTTCAACTATGTATCCCAATCCTCCAGAATTCCTGAATATTTTTTGTAATTTTTTTCTATTTTTTTAAGAATACAACAGTTTTGCTCTTCAGC
This sequence comes from Loriculus beryllinus, assembly GCA_039877255.1. Taxonomy (NCBI): domain Eukaryota; kingdom Metazoa; phylum Chordata; class Aves; order Psittaciformes; family Psittacidae; genus Loriculus; species Loriculus beryllinus. Next base: position 21,484 of record JBCJKH010040163.1, on the reverse strand, counting down.
AATAAATTAAGATACTTGACTTACATTAAAGCAGCAGTTTGAAAGCAAAGGGCTTTTTGTTTTTTAATAGCTAACACTGTAAAAACAAAGGACAGACACTAGAAAAACCTTTAAGTTTTACTTCTATTTCTACTTCAGCTTCCAATAGCTGCTTTGCCTCAACTTTTTTTTTCTTCCCTTAACTTTTATGTAAGACTCTTTTTCTTTTTTTTTTTTTTCCCCTTGACCTTCAACATCTCAAACTACAAAGGGAGGACTTCCTCTAACGCTGTTTGAATATACTGTATTTTTCTTTTAAGGAGCCTTCCACTGATTTTTATCCTTGAGGGATCAATGGTTCCTTCAGTTCCATAATCTGACAAGCTACAGTAAAAGCAAAAGGCCCCCGCTTCTAGAGCCATAAATGTTAACGTGAGATGGCAACGGATGTATTTTCACACTGAACTCACAACAGCCTAAGGAGAGCTTTAAAGTAACTTAGCCTAAGTCTCTCTCTTTGGGAGGAATGAGATATGGGAGGAACTTTCGTATTACTGTTAATCTGTATTACAAAAGCACCTAACAGTCTCTATGGAGTTCAGGGCCCCATTAAAAGCAAGGATGGATAAAGCTGCTTCAAATGTGTATTCATTTCAGAATAACCTATGCATGCCTTTGCTTTCCGGTAGTCTCACTGTTTTCCACAAAACTCTTTTAAGTCTGGAAAGGGCAAAAAGAGAAAGAAAATGGAAATGCTGATTCACTACTAAATGAAGTACTGTTGGTTTAACTGCTACAATCACTCAAAAGAAATAAAATTCATTGCTGAAACATTAACATAGTCAGTTGATTTCCAAGGGACTCTTTGATCAAATTCATCTACATATCACTCCATACTTCTTGGAATGACTCCTTCCCCATTGTCTCCAGGGTCCTTTGCACAGAGTATCAACATTCCCTTCTACTCTATCACATATTATAATTAACTTGATTTCTTCAGTACTGCTTATTTTGTCTCACTGACATCCAAACATCTTTACATGATGCCAACCACTCTTACAGATTAAGAAATCCACACGGAGGTATACCTGGAGGAATGTCCCACACAGAGACATGTAAGTGGAGAATGGATCATCGAGATGAGGTGTGGTGAACGAGGAAGCTGCCCTCCAACACTGGTCCTCCTACAAAGAGGCTCAGAAACCTGGCTGGTCACTCTCTAGGTCATGCTCTCTGAGGGAGTGCAACAACCAGCATCAGCAATTCACTTTAAGTTCCCCAGCATGCAAGTGAGGAAAGCGGAGCTGGGCCCTTGCTCACGTCTTTTTCTGACACTGTTATACTCTCTCTAGAGCATGCCAACTTCTAAAACTCAAGAGTGGCATCAGAGAGACATTGATAATTTAACAGTCCTTTGATATGCGCCTGTGCTCACATTGGAACGATATAACTGAGGCAATGCTGTCACCATTCAGATTTGTTAGAGTTGATGCTGTAGTAGAAAAATACTAACTAGGGTTTAATGTAAAGCAGTTAAATGGGATCCAGAGGGAAGACAATGGCATATATGAGTTATGCATTTATGTCTGATTTCTCTAGAAAACAACAACGTATTGGAACCAGAATGTGACTGGTTTAATTCACATATATGCTTCTAGTTCCTGTCTTTAGTACTTGAACTATATGGGCACTCCAGGAACTCCAGTTTCTACTTCTAGCATTAAGGTATATGAAAGCCTTTGGCTGGGAGCGTGTAACAAACAGCCTTAGTGAAAATAAAAATATTTATGACCAGCAGACCCTCCATATTTGCTTACCTTTAGGAAGAAATACACTGCCTTCCCCCATCTATCTCCTGTGGAAATATTGCCACTGCTCTTGATTTATTTGACACTGCTTACTGTGTTACCCCTGTTGCAAGAGCATCATCCTCTACAGCCAGAGCTTCAACTTTCCAGGACACTTCAGCTCTGCTGTTGAGATCTCATGATTCCTCCTTCACACCGTTATTTTGAATCAAAACATTTCTGAGCTATGGTTTATATGACACATCCAAACAGTATTGCTCTGAAAAAATACAGTTATCTTCTAGCAATCAAATAGTCCCACTGAAATAAAGGAAGCCAACAGACTCCCTGGATACTTACTCTGAAGAGTTTTGGATCAAGCTTTTGACATACTTCATCTTCTATATATTGTCTAAGGCTCTAACAAAGGTATTTACAACCAATTACTAACAGTAACTATTGTAGAGGTTACTGATGATCTATAGACTGCAGTGGGGCAATCACTGCGGTAAGACATTCTTCTCATTGCAGATGTTCTGAGTAGCATTGTTACAGTGCTACTGTTAAAGTGGTTGTGCAAGTAATTTCTCTTAATAATCTAATAAGTGCTTTGGGATCCTACTGAATAAATGGATTTCTAGAGCACATGCATTCCTCTTATTATTACTTATCTGCCTGAGTACTGTCACCCAGAAATAGAGATTCTCTCCATTTATTTGGTTTTGAAATAATACATAATCGGTTCAGCTATAGATCTCAATCATGTCATAAGAAGCAAAGCACTATCTGTTATAATATATTAACCAAATACATTCAGACAAATAGATCCAACAGCAGCTTAGCAGAGACAGCAAATTTCTCTAGTCCTTTAAGAATGTAAGGATGTATGGACTTTTTAATGTTGCTGTTGTGCTGTTTTGATTTAAAAAAGCACCTAGTCCCATATACAAAGTGCCAGGATAGCTCCTCTGTCTCACTTGTGCAGGCAGTTACTCAGTCTCTTGATATACTCACCGGTTAGGACACTGGATGCAGTTTCATACACTCTTTCCCTAAAATGAGGCCTACATCAAACACATTTTCTCTAAACTATTACTATCTCCTACGTGTAGTTAACTGAAGATAGCACAGCTAGTTTGAATATAATTACTTGTAATTTGCTGAGTACTGATGGCATCCATCATTCTTCTGTCAGGAGAAAACTTGATTCCTATACCAAAAAGTTTATCAAAGAAATCTATAATTGATACTAAAAATATAAGCACAACATGACCTGCAAATATATCTGTGGTGAATTTTGACCGACATTTGGCTTAATTTCCAATTTAGGCCAAACAAGTCCCATATGCTAGAAAAAATCCTCACTTGGCAAATATAGTTTATAATGGCATTTAAATTACATGAAACCTAGGAGTTTCAGAGAGCAGGACAGAAGTCTGTCAAGGTAGCTGCATGTTTAGTGCATGCTAAAAATTCTGACATAGCAGGGCTTATTTTTTTTTTCCTTGCTTTAAGGATGATGCAACTATGCAGTCTTACTCTTTTCTACACTTGTGTGTCTATCTATACACTACTTAATATTTTATATTCATGTTGGAAGTCATATAGTGAATTTTTTTGTGTGGTTTTACATAGTTTTGGTCACAGATGAAAGTCCTCATGAATTACTTGGACTTGAAAGCACTGCCCCAGTACAGCTAAGTACACAGAGAGAGAACAAAGTTACAAGTGTAAAGGGCAAATTAGAAAGAAGTTCAGTAAAAAAACAGACTCCTCAAGTTCAGTCAAAATTCTCAGTAGAGTCCAGGATTTCTCTTCTAACTTCTTGTTTGGTATTTTCATGGCTTCAGGAACACCAAAGGGCACAAAAAAGTATATTTAGTGACTGTATATAGCAAGGAATTTGATAGATCATAAGCCATTAGGAGTACCTGAATGATGCACCAGTAGCCAGGTATGGGTGTTTTTACAAACTTGCTGTTGCTCTTGAACGCTTCTTTGTATTGGTTATTTGCAAGCAAATGATGTTGATTGGCATGGTTGCATGGTCAGCTGCTATTAGGGGCTTAAATTGTTCTTCAGCTGAGGACCACTTGCCCTTCGGTTGATGCAGCACAATACTCAGCTCACACAAACCATCTGTGTACTACTCAGTAGAGCTTACACAGCGCCACTCACCCTGCTCTGGGTCCCTGGACTTCACAGCAGTTTCTGATGGGTAAACACTCACATCCGCATCATCTAATATTCCTGTGGAGAAGAGTGCTCATTTTTTTACAGCCTTGTTTTCCTGGTTGAAAAGGTATTTATTCAGGTAGAACTAATCCCATCCAAACTAAGGAACCAATTATGAACCAATGAACCAATGCTAAATGAGGGAAAAACAGTAATAGTAATAAACAAGGCAGAAAAGGGACAGAAATGAAGACATCTTGCTTAGCCATGGTGCAAATATCCTTTTACTGGCTGGCCCTGTTTCTTTACTGAGACTGGCACACATTGTATAGCAGCAAGGAGCAGCAGTGACACGTTCTCAGCTGTGGCTTTCTCATGCCCATTTTTTTTGTGTGTGTGTATTCATCAGGTTATTGCTTTTCTAACGATTAATGGATGGCAAAATGAACCTCTTTGTCTGAGACCACACAGACAAAGATTAGCAACATATAACCTATCACAGGATAAAAGAGAAAAAATTATGTTCAATTTCAAAGTTAACCTAATAGTCAGGAAAGTCTCCTTCACTTCAGGAAACAAACAGAAAGTTCTCATAACATTCACAACTTCTGAAGATTGAAATCTCTTTCATAGAATCATAGAATAGTTAGGTTTGGAAAGGACCTTAAGATCATCTAGTTCACCATGCTTCCCACGGCTTCGTCCAACCTGGCCTTGAAGACAGCCAGGGATGGAGCACTCACAGCTTCCTTGGGCAACCCATTCCAGTGCCTCACCACCCTAACAGTAAAGAATTTCTTCCTCATATTCCTTATGTCTTTGAGCAATCTGGTCTAGTGGAAAGATGTACCTGCCCATGGAAGGGGGTTGGAACTGGCTGAGCTTTAAGGTCCATTCCAACCAAACCCATTCCTTGATTCTATGATTTCTTCAAATCCCAACCAAAATACAGCGTACTGTGTGATCACTGCTCCTCAATGAACAATCTTAACACAAAGGCTTAAAACATGGCTTTGACTGTTGTGCATGTTAATGCAGGCATCATATGTACAGTTCGTTTTTGGTTGTAAGATTCTATAGGGCTTGTGAAATTCAGTGGACAGGGACAAGAACAGCCTGATGCGAAATAAGTTATCTGTGGATTTTTAGATTCTGTGCACAGATGTGCATCAGAAACTTTTTGTTCCAAGAACTCTTTGTAGCCATGTTCTGCTGAAGGCCTAACTTGTGTTCCTGGAAAGTCATGTCCTCTCAGCATCTGGGGCTTTAGGACTGACTGGTACAGTGTCTTGACCTTGTGTTCTCTATGCTTGTTACAGTGATTCTTGTTGACAGAATTTGTTCTTTGTCCTGTTTCCTGAAAGGGAAATATAGTAATCTCTGCTAGTCACAAATAAACATGTGTCCTGGTGCTGGAGTCAACTAGAAACACTGAAATGTTTCTTACTTCCTTTGATATGGAAAACTACTATAGTGGCTGTTGTTGAGTATGGGTTATTTTGCTTTGTAAATATAACAATGCCTTTTTCTTCATGCTGTGTATATTTTTCTCATCATATTCTCTTCAGGACACACAGGATGAAACGGCTGTACTTTGGCTAGATGAAATTCAGGAGGGGATTCATAGGGCTAACAAGGACACGGAGGAGTCTGAGAGATGTAAGTATTGTTGCACAATACTGCAATTAATCCCCATTATCAACCAAATGCTGATTACTTAAGGAAAGGTTGGGAGCTAGAAATGTCATGTAAACCTGTCAAAGGAGATCAAAGGCACTTAGGTTCTCCTGGTGTAGCAATTCTTGTTTGAAGAGTGAATGTCACATTCTTCAAATATTTGATTTCTTATCTTTTGAGGGGAGGGATATGCTATTTTTCCAGCTTTGCATACAACAGTGTTATCAGACAAATCTACAAATCTCTGTCAAATTGTTGGTCATTTGCAAATAATTGTATGTGACTGTGGGTGGATAGTTAGTTATGAGAATTCACTATTTCGATAGTGTTTTCTGGTGTGAATTATATTTTGTTTGTGTGGCATCCTTTTATTTTGGTTCTATTAAGTATTTCTAGACTACCTCACATCTTCTTGAATACAGACAATATTAAACATCAGTGATACCCGCCTTTGCTTCCTAGCACAGTTTGCATGTGGACTGGCCCACCCATTGTTACATCCCGGTTTCTGTAATGATGCTGTTTCTTTCTCTAGAATCGGTGAAGTAGTTACTGCTCTTTGTGTAACTTGCGGCTGTTGGGGTTTGTTTGCTGTTTTGTTTTCCTGGCAGAAGCTTTCTCTTTGACAAAACATGAGAGTTTTTAGAGTCATTTTATAATACTCTAATGGCCTGTTGTCTGCATATGCTGTTCATTTTGCTGGGTCACGTGTTTCAGAGAGCTCGTTTTAATACTTTTTTTAAATATTGCATTGTTCTTTTTACATTTGCTCTAAATCTCTTAATTTTCCATTATATTCAACACTGGCACCTGTCCGCTTGTTGTGCTTTAATACAGTGTTAGTAGTCTGATTGCTTTCTCTGCTTATAATTGCCTTAGGTTTTTTTGGTTCTGGTTTGTTTGTTTGTTTGTTTTTTGTGCTGATAAAATGTCTTATTTTCCACTTCCGAAACTGCTAATGTGATGTTAGACTGATACTTAAAGTTATCTAAAGATGAACAGTCAGTCTCTTCTGATTTTTGTTTTGAGTATGCAATTGTACTGGAAACTGAAAAGTTTAAGCTGAGCCTGGAATCTCTCTGGTAGCCTCTGAAGCGAGTTGTCTAAAGACAACGTGGAATCTATCTTTGAGATTTTCCAAACATGGTCAGACAAGCTCCTCAGGTTAGCCAGCTTTGAAGATGGGATTGGACTAGATTGCCCTCCACCATGAGTTCTTAGTATGTAGAGTTTCTGGCACAGATGATTCCTCAAGTCCTTGCTCTGCTGGTGCAGAAATAAGCTTGCTTTTATATTTGTGCCTTGTCCATTTGTACTCTGTTGATGTTTGAGAAACAAGAAAAATCAACAGGCTCACAAAAAGCTTTGTAAGGAAAGACAGTGGGGTTGTGCAACTCTGTGGCCTAGTTCAGTTATTTTTAATGATGTGATTTGGTCAGTGAATTCCTCTGTCAGCTGCCTTAAAAAAAAAAAAAAAAAGCAGGGGTGTCAGGCAGAGCTTTACCTGTTTGTTTAACTGTGCCCAGCAGCATAACTGCATTTTTTTTCACCATTTTCCCATCCAGCAAGCAGTTTGACAAGGCAGCAGCTTGAATGTCATGCCAGGGAGTGTTTGGTCAAAAGCAGGATTAAAGAATGTGCCTTTAAGCCTGAATGAGGTCTTCAAATGCCCTTACCTACCTACCTACCTGTGAACAGTATTTTTTTTTTTTTTGCAGCCTTACCTAGTGCTGAAAATGACTGTATTTTGTGTTCATTGCATCAGTGCAATTCCTGTACTCTTGTGGATGTCTATATTTGACTTGTCATTCTGAAGTAGCACTGCAGTGATACATTATGATTTTTCTGCTCCTCCGCCCTGTCTACTCTTGATCAGGGTTTTGACTTCTTATAAATTGCTCCGTATATTTTTGGATAGTACTACTTGTTGAAAAGGCCCCTTTTGAGTTGTGACTCGTTCTGCCTTAACTAAATCAGTTGTGAGAGTAGAGCTAAAAAGCATTGTGTGTTGCAGAGAAATAGCGGTGGTTAATCAGCACTGTACCAGGACTCAGGTTACGTGCCGTCAGTTGCAGTACCACATATGGTTGGATGCTTCTTACTGAAGAGGCCTTTCTCTGTACTACTGCAAGTTGCCCGATTGTATTTATATTTTGTATTTATATACACTTAAAATATTTCTGTATATGCACACACATCAACTGTAAGTATGTGTTCATGATGTTCAGTATTGTCATTCTGTGTTGCTGTGCATCACTGAGCCCCTGAATGCCAGGTTAACCTTCTTCCTTGTGTTATCAAAGTCTCCTTAGGAATTCTGGCCATTAATGAAGCAATAGGCCATGGTGATGTTAGCCAGACTTTCAGTGCCTTGCGTTCCCTGGATGTTGGTCTATATGGAGTCACTCCAGAATGTGCTGAGACGTATCAGCGAGAGCTGTCAGAAGTCAGGAGAAGAAAAATAGTAGCAGGTAAACCACAAGTAGCTGTTAGTGAAATAATTTCAAGATTATTGCATGTGGAATCAGAACCAGGAGTAAAAAAACCTCTGGGAAGAAGTCTTGTGTTACAGGTGGCAATTGTAGATGCTTTATGAACTAAGGTTAAAAGGCCAAAAAAGGTGAATAGTAGAACATTCTCCACTTGTAGAATTTTGTTTCTGTAGTTCTTGTATGAGGGAGGTCATTAGGGACTCTGAAACATTCCTTCTCTTGCATGGAGGAAGGAGCATCTCTATATGTGGATTTCCTAGTTATAATGTTTGTGTGCAGGAAAGATAAGACATGTGTCCAGTTTTGATACTTAAACTGCAGTTTCTGCTCTTAGGGGGCAATGGCAGTGAATGGGTGAAACACTGGGTGAGAGGAGGCTATCATTATTATCATAACCTGCGGTCCAAAGAGGGAGGATGGGATGAACCAGCAGAATTTGTGCAAAATGACACACAGCTGTCACGCGAGGAGATACAGGTAGGGTAGATAACATATGCTCTTTTTCTGAAAAGTTCATGTCCCTACCATTCCCGTCCTTAATCACTTCTAAGAGAGAATGCTTCTACACCATAGTCATGTTAACAAACTTAGTAATTAATTTATTTCTCTGAGCATTGTCAGACTGTGCGTGTTAAAACTCCTTGTCCCATTTCAGAAAAATTTCTCCTGCTGGTAAAAGGGTACAAGATCATGGTGGTGCTGCTGCTTGTTGAAAGGCAGCCTTGAAGTTTCTCTTAAGCACAATACAGAAAGCTGATGTAACACCTTGTTTCTTGTATCTCTATTGGGTGACGTGGTTTAGTGTGAGGTGTCCCTGACCGTGGGAGGGGAGTTGGAACTAGATGATCTTAAGGTCTTTTCAAACGCTAACTATTTTATGATTCTATAACATTAATCCAGAGCACCATATCTGGAGTCACTGCGGCATATAACCGAGAGCAGTTGTGGCTGGCCAATGAGAACCTGATAATAAAACTTCAGGCTTGCTGCCGAGGATACCTTGTTCGCCAGGAATTCAACTCAAGAATGAATTTTTTGAAGAAGCAGGTCCCAGCAATCACTTGCATTCAGGTAGTGATATCCTTTAATAATGCTTGAAACTTGTTCTCTGCAGTTGTTTTCTACACACAAGCTTACTGATAGTTTTTGTTCAGTTCAAACAGTTAAAGCACACGATTGTCTTTGCCTCAGTTTGCAAATTATCTAAAGGCATTTCCTTCTACCAGGGAGTTTTTGTATATTATTTACTTTTCAATGTAATACTTAATCAGTCTTCTGAGGCAGAATTAGAGAGAAAAAAAAAACGTACTTGAGGAAGATTTACTTATTATTTTATTATCAAATTCTATGTTTTGGGAATAAGGCAATATAAAGTGTATTGTTTGTCTTTGTGTGATAATACTGTGTGATAAGTTACTTCTGTGATTCCTCATGAATTGAAAAGAAACAACATGGTTTTCTGTATTCCTGAGTAAGATTATTCTTCTCTTCCAATTTGTCCTGGGATTTGGAGGATTGAGTACCTAAAAGAAGTAGTGGGAAAATTCAGCACGCGGTTGGGTGCATTTACAGGAGAACAATTAAAAAATCTTTCTCTGGTGTTGTAAATGAAATGTGTGTACGTGAAATCCACGCTTTGCACTCTATTACCCCTTTATCGTTTGAGTAGTATATGTGTGTTTGTTCCTGCCTCAGTAGCATTTGCTCTGCATATATATTTGGGAGGAAAAAACAACCAAACCACAACAAAACCCCCAAAACCACTCCTGGCTCGTTAAGTGTAGTCCAACCCCTTGCTTAACTTCTTTTGCAAGTATTGGTAGCAGTGAGTCTGTTCTCAAGGCTTACAATGATATGTTGCTCTTTTCACCAGCAGCCGCATCAAACTCCTGATCCTCATGTACAGCAGTCAGAAGCTGATGGGCGAAAAGAAGCTCAGATTTGTAATTACTTCTCTTTAATTACAGAACTAAAGTCAGTGTACTGATTTTGTGTTTTTAGTCCCAGTGGCGTGGCTACAAGCAGAGGAGAGCATATCAGATCCGTTTAGATTACTTGCAATCACAAACGGACCAAGTAGTGAAGGTAGTGAGACCTCCCTGTTGACCTTTTTGGTAAACCTTTTGGGAAGTGAACTTTTGTAGGAGAGGGTTTTATCTGAGTATCTTGGTCACCCTTCTACAGATTCAATCAATGACCAGGATGTATCAAGCCAGAAGACGTTACAGAGATCGTCTGCAGTATTTCAGAAATCATGTAAGAGGCTCTCTTGTCAGGTACTGAATTCATTTAACACTTGTACGATTTCCATAATGAAGTCAAGTGGTTTTTCTTTTTAATCCTAGATAAATGATGTTATAAAAATTCAAGCCTTTATCCGAGCAAACAAAGCACGAGAAGACTACAAAACCCTCAGTGAGTATTGCCTACAGGATAAGACTTACGCGCCTCAAATCTCTATATGCAAGGGATGTTGCTAGTGTGTTCTGTAGTATCAAGACAGCTTCAAAGAGTGATTGGGATGAGGTTGATAGGACAGTGTGGAGTGCAGGTGGTTCTGGAGGGTGATGGAAAACCTGATTACAGCTGCTGCTTTTGCTGCTAAAAAATAGAACCATATTCTGGAGATAACTTTGGCTGTGTGGACAATAGCCTGATAAACTGACTTCATTCTTTACTGTTTGCTTCTCTTGTGTTTTACTCAAAAATTCAAAATGTCAGAATCTGTTTAGACATGGTGGTGCTTATTTGCTCCTTAATGTGCTGTTTAAACATGTATTTACTCCTCTGTTTCTTGCCTCTTGATGTTTTCTTGTCTATTTTTAGTTAATGCTGAAAACCCACCTATGGCTGTGGTTCGGAAATTTGTCCACTTGCTTGATCAGAGTGACCAAGATTTTCAGGAGGAGCTTGAGCTAATGAAGCTGCGTGAGGAAGTGGTAACCTTGATCCGATCCAATCAGCAACAGGAAAATGACCTCAATCTCATGGACATCAAAATTGGGCTGCTAGTGAAAAACAAAATTACACTGCAGGTAGGATATGTGCTGATGGTAAATACAGCATGGAGAGCTCCTAGTCTTGAATGTAGTTGCCCAGGCCCAGTTAAAAACATTGCCCTAGATTTGAAGATTTTACTCCCAGTATGTTCACTCCATTCTGCTAGTTTAGTATGTATCCCTAGGAGGAAGACTGTAGGAGAAGAAACAAGACCTGAAGCTAAAAAAGGCAAACACACACCAGACTGTCTTGACCTAATGAATACAACAGATTGTGTGTCTGCATGCTTTTGAGAACTGTTTCATTGCTTCTTTGAAGTTCATTAGGTGACATGGTGCAAGCTTACAGTGAGGGGGTGATTTTGAAGGCAGGGGATGCGATCATGCCACTTGGTGTTTATTGTTTAAAGGAAGCCCCCCTCTATTACTTGGTTGATGTGGTGAATTTCACAAAAAAAACCCAAACTATTGCTGGTACAGCATTGCCTTTTCTTCAAGCTGAAGTTCTGATCAGCTTCTATTTTTCATCCTGGGTGGCATGGCACTAGGCTCCTCTCAGTGTAAAATCTCAACTTGTGTAGTGAAATTAATCTTGGAAGGAGGCAGCTTTTGGGCTGGTGCCATAGGCAAAAAGTGCCATTGCTGTTGGAGTATGTAAAAGTAGCAAGCTAGCTGAGTATGAAATGAGTTTTTTAGGTTTTAAGCCAGGTTTAAAAGGGAAAATATTTTCAAGCATCTTCAGAATGCTACCAGCTCTGATAGTCACTCTTGGCAGCAACCCTTCAAGGGTTTCACATGAATCCAAGAAGTCAGGGACAAAGCAGAACATGTACCTAGAGGCATCAGAGAAATTGCTGCTATAGTAAATAATGCTTTACTTTAATAGCCTCACCCATTGCTTGACCCTCCCTCTCCATGTCCAAGACAAGTGTGTTCTCAGCTACAACTATTTTCCAGTGTTGCCTGTTCAAAAATACTTAAGGGTGAAATCTGTCCCTGTTCTTTCTTTACAGGATGTTGTTTCTCATAGTAAAAAACTTACCAAGAAGAACAAGGAACAGCTCTCTGACATGATGATGCTGAATAAACAAAGGGGAGGTTTGAAAGCTTTAAGCAAAGAGAAGCGAGAAAAGCTGGAAGCTTATCAGCATCTGTTCTACTTACTTCAGGTAAGCAGCTTCTAATGCTGCTTGGTAACCTCTTGTCATAGTGGCTTATATGTCTTGGCACAGTCTTTGCTTACGTACTATAGTTTTGAGCCACTGTAGTTCTTGGTGACACTGGCCTGTGTGGACATGCACACTAAGCAATTTTTCTTGTTGTTGTAGACTAACCCAACCTACTTGGCCAAGCTGATTTTTCAGATGCCTCAAAATAAATCCACAAAGTTTATGGATTCTGTCATCTTCACACTGTATAACTATGCATCCAATCAAAGAGAAGAATACCTGTTGTTGCGGCTTTTCCAAACAGCATTGCAAGAAGAGATCAAGTACGTGGTAGCATACAGCACATTCTTGCTGTTGAATCAGTTTTGGCAGTTTCTCAAATTGTGAGGCAGTTCTCACATTATCTGTCATGCTGATATGCAGATAATGCTAGCTTGTCCTTCATTGTCCTGTTCCCATTTCATATCTGTTCTTAACATAGTCTGTAAAAGAAGAGTCTAGTATGTCCATTGGGGATGAGGGCTTTTTACTTCAGTTAAGATTTCACTGCTCAGTACAGCAGCTACTTTGATGCAAAATCATCCTAAAATCCGGTCTAATCTAAATTCCCCAATATCTTTTTATGCATACCTCCAGCAAACTGCAGACTTACCCTTTACAAGACAGGGAGAAAGTTAACACTAAGCTTTCTGGATTTCTGAAAGCTGATGAGGAGGCTGAAACTGAGGGGCTTTATTGTATGGCATTGTTCTGTCTACTGTCAGTGTTAGTACTCTGGCTATCCTTGGGCATGTTTCATTTGATAGGTTGGGCCTTAGGAGTACAAGTGTTCCTTGTGATGCAGAGCTGCACAACTTGCTGTGAAGAAGAATGTGCAATAAATTTTTTGAGGAACTAGTCTTCAAGCATTCTTTGGAATGCTTTTTAAGCATGAAGATGGTATATGCCCTAAACCAGAAAATTTATAAATGTTTTTTTTCCTAAAATACTTTTTTCCCTTTAAATTCATGCTTGGAATACTGGTCCAGGAAAATGTAAGCACTTTGTTCACTGCTGCTGTGTTCCACATAGTGGTATGCTGGGAGTGGCTCTTCGCATTCTTTTTTTTTTTTTAAATACTGGAAGAAACCTACTTTTTTTTTCTCTTCTCCAAATAAATCATGCTGTGTTTCCTTGGTATTTTTGAGCAGTGCATTCAATTCGAGTGTACAGTTCCATTTGCAGCAGCTGTCATTGTGATGACTACTGGCAGATGACACTGGAATTCCCAAACAGAGGTCATAAGTTTCTTGCCTTATCTGTCTTGAGAAGTGATCCAGTATTGTTCTTATACGGTGTTGTAATTCATTGCTGTATTGAGATTTTTAGTACAGATCCATCATCTGTTTTGTGAGGGTGATGCTCTTTAACAGTTTGATATATGCCGAAGAATGTATCTAAAGCTGACAGAATTATGCATAACCCATACTTCATACAGACTCTTTCTTCTTCAGATCAAAAGTAGACCAAATACATGAAATTGTGACTGGGAATCCTACTGTTATTAAAATGGTGGTAAGCTTTAACCGTGGTGCCCGTGGTCAGAATGCCCTGAGGCAGATCCTGGCACCGGTTGTGAAGGAAATCATCGAGGACAAATCACTCAATATCAAAACTGATCCAGTGGATATTTACAAGTCTTGGGTTAACCAAATGGAGTCTCAAACTGGCGAGGCCAGGTATAAGAACTGTTACTACTGTGTTTTTCTAAACAATGCTTGGCTGCTTTGCACTACTTGGTTAATAAGTTGAAATCATCCTTGGCTTCACTGCTTGTATCTGTCCCAACTGATCCTGGCTTTTCCATCTCCTCAAAATGGCTTTCATCCTAGAGTTCTAAAGATAATATTCTGGAGATGGTGCTGAGGGTATTGAAAGAGCATCTCATTAGGAGATGGAAAGAAATGCTCTCTGGTGTTTGTGTTGACTTGATAGCTACCTATCAGATGCCCTCTAACCTAAAAGAAATCATGGTAAGAAAAGGTATTTGGGAACTGATTCCTTGTCAGTCTCTGTTCATGTCACATATATCCTCTGCAAACTTAGATACTGTTTGCAAGCCAAAAAAACATCTGCTGGAGAAGCATGACAGTGCAGTTCTTTTAATTCTAACGTCTTTCAAGTTAGTATCAGCCACTGCTGATGACTGGATTGTGCCTGATGGTCTTGTATCATTCTGGTTTCTTTTTCTTCCAGCACATAGATTTTTTTGAGAATTTGAGCTTTCTGTTGTGTTCTGTTGTGGTGGTCATTTTAAGCATACTTAAACCAAAACAAAACCAGACCAACCAACAACCAAAATGAGTTTCCCTATTCAAGGCAATTTGCGGTCGTGTCTTGCTATACACCTTGTTCAGAATTTTGAGTATGTTAAAAATGCAGGTGAATATATGTGTTCAGGTCTTTCTCTTTATATGAGATTTAAGACATGCTTTTGTGAGTTACTTGCTTAATTTGTCTATCTTCACTGGAACACTATGCAGTAATTTTAGCTGATGAAGAATACATAATTGCTCATTTGGCACCGCTTCCTGCCAATAGCATTTTAAATTGATTTTCATGGATACTGTTCTAGCTTGTAGCTTGTATTCAAGCTTTTATTATCTTATTGTTCAAATGTGTAGCTTGCTTTTTCACTAGTTTATTTGCAGCCTGAAGTACAGCTGCAGCCTGAAGCACAGCGTTGGCTCGTGTACATGTGTGCATGCTGTAAAAAGTACAGTTTTGAGTTAGCTGGGCCTCTTCTCTCTGTGACCTTTGCAGAGACCTAGGAGAGTAGAAGTAAAAGCAAGAAGCCTTCAGCTCTTCCAGTGGCCTAAAAGGTTGACTTGCGGCAATGCACAGCTCTTGGCACCCAAGTGAATAT
Source organism: Loriculus beryllinus (assembly GCA_039877255.1). Classification (NCBI taxonomy): domain Eukaryota; kingdom Metazoa; phylum Chordata; class Aves; order Psittaciformes; family Psittacidae; genus Loriculus; species Loriculus beryllinus. The sequence continues at coordinate 6,301 of JBCJKH010040163.1, read as the reverse complement.
AAGCTTGTTTCCACGTTGAGCTAGAAATTCTTGAAGTATGCTAGACTGGGGAATGCTTGCTTTCACATATTTAACTTTTTCAAATAGCAAACTGCCGTATGATGTTACACCTGAACAAGCTCTAAATCATGAAGAGGTGAGGAAGCGCCTGGATGTCGCAATCAGAAACATGAGGACAGTGACAGACAAGTTCCTGTCTGCCATTGTTATTTCAGTGGACAAAATCCCGTGAGTCTGATGTACCACAGTATTCTCTCTGAGAAGTTGGTGGTAGGTTCATGCTTTTAGCAGTCGTATTTGACCTTTTCTTTGCCTTTTTCTTTCAAAGTTATGGAATGCGTTTCATTGCCAAGGTACTAAAAGACTCCCTGCATGAGAAGTTTCCCGATGCTGGCGAGGATGAGCTTCTGAAGGTGAGGCTCCGAACACCTTTGTGTGTAATTGTCAGGCAGATTGGCTGTGGTGAGCATATTAAATGTATGTCTGGAGAGGAGTGCATGTAAACTTACATAAAGTTTATCTGCAGCTAGAAAATGTTTCACTTTGAGCTTCTGATTTTTAGCTTCATATATGTCATCTGAGACATATAATACATTGTTAGGAGGAGGTATCCTGTTGTTGTTTCTTTGCTTTTAGTATCTTGGGCATTTGGTCCTTCAGATTTCTAGCCTTGAGGTACTCTTGCTCCTAGAAAGTAAACCTTGGTTTTGCTGGTATGGTCACAGCCAGCTGTTCATTTCTTAAAGAGACAGTGTCAAGTTAAGAACACTGTATGCAAAATTCTGATATTCCAAATTCCTTTGTCTGTAATACTCTAGGATATTTTGACAGCAACATGTAGAGAGGTATTTCCCATGTTGTCTGGTCAGTTTTGTATTTTGCATTCCATTAGGTCTGCAGACCTAAAAGGATCTCTTAACTATTCTATGATCCTAATAGTAGGCACTCTCAGATGAGTATAACTTTGGGGTTTTCATTGCAATTTCTTTGGTTTTTTGACTTTTGGTAATTGTGAAGGCCTTTATATTCATTTGTTTGTTAATAAAATTTTGGATTTCAGAATACTTGGCACTGTCTCTTTAAACTTTTCTGCTTCAGCTTCATTGCAAAATAATTGCCAATCTGAATGCTGTTTTCTTCTCTCTTCTAGTTCTGTGCTTTCCCATTCTGAGACATCGATTCTTTCTATGCAGGTGAATTAATTTCTTCCATCTGTAAATTTAGGTGGAACACTGCGGTTTTTGCTAATCCTTGTGGAAACAGTGTGTAACTGTCCAAATGAAAGTCAAAGCTGCAGTTGTATGCAATGAATGCTTTAGATTCTGATCTTTTTGTCTTTTCTTTTTTTTGCAATTGAAGCTGCCCATGTGGGTACCCATTTACCGCTGTTCTCCCCTGAACCTTTGAAAATCTTGAATAGTTTCTTGCACAGATGTTTTTTTATTGCTGGTAGTAAACAGCTTTGACTGTTGTGCCATGATGTAATCTGTGACAGTAGAGCAGGGGCGTGCATGAAACAAAACATGACCTCATTGAAAGCAGTTAATAACTTCTGGGGCTGCTCAGCAATGGCTAGATTTTCTCGCTCTGTTTTCAGCTATTTGTTCAGACCCTGATCTCTCGTGTGCATTTAAGTCGCTTGGCAAGCAGACAAAGCAGAGATTCAGTGACCAGGCCCTCTGCAAATTTCTGTGAACCACCAGAAGACACTAGAGCATGTGATGTGAGAACTGTCTCTTTACAGCAGCGTGTTGGGTTAATTCCTTTTCATTGCTGGAATGTTAGCAAAATATCAAGTACAGGTCAGAAGTATATTTGTGAGCATATGGATAATGTGACATCTTTATTTTTGGTTCCTTGAAGTTTATTGCTGCTCACATTTGGCTAGGTAAATTGGATTTTGAAGCATCAGATTCTGTTTGTCTTCTGTACTTCTGATTTTCTTACCTCTGGATTATATAGTTTCTGAGTTGCTAACTGGGAGTCTGTGTCTGAAAAATCTTCCTGGCTTATCAAAGAATTGTTCTGAAAGAGAAAAGGACTTTGGAGAAGGAATGGAAAGTAGTTTCCTTAGTTCAGCTCCTTGGTGTGCCATGCTTCCTCACCATTTTTGCTTTGTCAGAGTTGGCAGCCAATTCTGCACGCTTCTCTAAGAATCAGCTCTTGTTCTTGAGCCAACTATTGTTCTGGTTCTTCTATCCCATGATTGTTCAGCTCTCCGTTAGAATAACTCAGTTATGTTTAATTCCCCTGATAGTTTCATGCTCATATGAGCAGTCCATTGGTAGGCTTGTAACATCTTGTCTAGTGTGTGCTTGTACACAGCAACACAGCAGAACCATTACCCTGGAAGGGACTGTGGCTTCCAAGAAAACAATTTATCAGAGTAGTTTAAATAAAATTCAATTGGGTCCTATACCATTGTTTCTTAATGTGTTTCTTCTCTACTCAACTTTTCCCAGATTGTTGGCAACTTACTCTATTACCGCTACATGAATCCAGCCATTGTCGCACCAGATGCATTTGACATCATCGATCTTTCAGCTGGAGGTCAGCTGACTACCGATCAACGCAGAAACCTCGGTTCCATTGCAAAGATGTTGCAGCATGCTGCGTCCAATAAGATGTTCATGGGAGATAATGCACACCTCAGCGTTATTAATGAATACCTGTTGCAGTCATATCAAAAATTCAGGTAGAAGACCTTAGCTAATTAAGTTGAGAAGTTTGGCAGAGAAAAACATTGCAAGTAAAAAGGGATTATCATCCGTTTTAAATATTATAAATTTAAGAGATTGCACTCCAAAGTGGCATAAGCATCAGTGACAAAGGCAGATAAAATTGCCTGGAATTTATGAATGATACATTATATGTTAGTGAGATTGAAAAGTCAAGTATTTTGACTTGGGGATTTCCAGAACAAAGGTTGTTTTTGCACATGCTTATTGTGATACTTAAATGTGGGCGGCTAGACTGGACACAGACTGTTCTGTCCTACGTGAATCCTGGCTTCTCATGAAAACCCAGTGTTGCTGAGGAATAAAGCAGTTGGGCATTTAGACGTTCGTGTAGCTGAAGTAAGCTTCTGTTCAAGAATTGTCAGCAGAGAAGGACTTGGGAGTGGTGGTCAATGAGAAAATGAACATGAGCTGACTGTAGTGTGCGCTTGCAGCCCAGAAAGCCAACCATATCCTGGGCTGCATCCAAAGGAGCGTGACCAGCAGGTCGAAGGAGGTGATCCTGCC
>JBCJKH010040162.1:0-43584 GCA_039877255.1 Loriculus beryllinus | reverse complement strand
ATAATAAATTATTCCTGTATTCTTGGAAACATAAAAAGGTGCAGATGGGAAGATGAATACCTTTCCAATATGAGGAAGTCAGTGTCAAACAATTTAATGCAGTATTAGTAAAAGCTATAAAGGATTGCAGAGGAATAATGAATTATATGAGTGAGGATGTCCTGAGCATTAAAAATGTATAAAATTGTAATTTCTAAGACTGTACTAGATAAACTAACTAATTGTCACAAAGTTAGTATCATGCAGGACATTTTCCCTCCTGTAGCAAGCTTCTCGGCAATATTATGGATGTTTTACATTTTCTTAAAGCATCTGACACTCATTTTTGTGAGATAGGGCTACTGCCTAGATTTTTTTCCTCATAGTTGTGTGTGTAATCTCCAGATGAGCATTACAGTGAATCTTAGCTACAAGCTGCCCAGATCACAGCATTGTGTTGCATGTTTTGGGCATTACCTTGAGGCTTTTCTACACTTCACAGAAATTAATGGGGTCTGTGTATATGCAGTTGTATGTGTGCGATTTTAGATTGCTAGTAATTCCTGTTTGATGATGAACTGTGATTTGTTTTTTTCTGGCTGAGTTAGTGTTTTGTCATCACCACAGAGCTAGCTGCAAATCCCCAGGATGATTCCCTCTGGGGTATATGTGCTCCAGCCATCCTTGCTTTCAGCCATTTGAGTACTAGTGTGGAGCTGTGTGTGGGGTGTAGTAGTAACCTTCCTCAGGTATACAAATGGGCAGCAGTTCTCCAAGCCTACCCTCAGAAAGCGGTTGGTGTGATGTGCCTTCTGAGTTCGTAATTGGCAGCATACATCATGTTTGCCTCATTTTTCAATGTGCTATTAAAGCTAAGATGTCTTTGTGCTATCTGCAGTCTTAAGGGTGGTCCTAGGCATCCAGGAGCTTTAAGCATCCTGGATTTTTTTAGCATTACACACTTTCTCATGTACCCGGCATTCAGCATCTTGTCTTTTCATTTGTTCATTTTTTGTATGTGGTTTCCTGTAAGTGTTAGTGCAGAGTTGATGCTTGTTGAAGCTAAATAGTAAAAATCCTTACATAGTTTGTGAAATGCATTCAGCTGTTCTGCCCTCACATGTAAAAAAAATTCGATTATTCTTTTTCCTACATTTAAGTAAATTAATTTTATCTGTATGCTACTATACCAAACTCACATTCTCTTCTTTTCTTTAGGGGGGTAATTAACCCATTCCCTGCTTCAAAATGCATCCGATCATCCCCACTTCAGTGTATCTATACAGCTGAAGGACATACCAAGGCTGTGCTTTGTGTTGATGCAACTGATGATCTCCTCTTCACTGGATCTAAAGGTCAGGCAAGCTCCATGCATTCGTGCTGGCATCAGAGGGTGCTTTGGCAGCCTGGGGTATTTTAAAGTTCTCAGTTTGTGCTTAGTGCTGTAAACGCAGTGAAAAATAGTGAGGATTCATTTTGTGGCCTAAGCTGAAGAAGGATTTACGGTAATTACCTCCAGGTTTTTAATTCCAATGTATAGTATTTGGCTGTTTAGTTTTAGTGGAAAAAGTAACTGTCAAGAGTAACATTAATATTTGTTGAGTGATATGATGAAACCAATCATGGTAACACATGCACACATCACATGCAAATAGCCTCAAGGTAGGGTTAGAGCTTGGAATTAGCACATCTTTAACTGTGCTGCCTAAGGAGTTTGAATAGTCTTTGTGGCGGAGTTTCTTCAAGCAGAGCTAAGGATGTTTTCTGCTTCCACTGTGCATCTCGTTGCCTATCTGTTGTGTGTGTCATTGGCTGTTATGAGAGGGACTGGATTTTTAGAAATCACTAAATTCCTTACTGAATGGAGTAGACAATCTATGAACTCTTCCAGCTGCTAGGAAACTGTTTTAGAAAAAAAAAACCAGCAACATTTTGGTGGCTTTCCACTGTAATCACTCAGTTTGGCTTGAAGATAACATAACCAGACATTAACAGTTACTTTTCATATCCCTTAGAAAGTGATTTTGGTGTTCTCTTCTTTTTCCCTGAGCCTTTTCATATAAGGGACTTATGGTAAAAGACTTGCTATATTCTTAGTTGTGCAGCTGAAACTATAGCAGACTTATTTTCTCCCAAATAGAACCTGTGTGGTAATCTGTGATTGTTTATTTGTTTGGGTTTTTTCTGTCCTAAAATATCAAAGAGAAGATGAACTCAAGTGGTGGCTGGGGGAAGTTAACACCTAGTGACAGGGAGACTCTCATTTTCACTAGTTCACATAATAGATAAACTCTGAAATTCCAGGGCATCCTCTTTATCCCTATATTAACATAGAGATAACCCCAATCAAATGCAGGTTTTCCACTGCTAATAATTAGACATGTTCTCTGTGGTTATTCTGCTACATGGCTGTTAAAAATACCAAGACACACTGTTACAGTGAATTGGAAAACTTTTGGTCTTGTAAGTTTGAAGCCAACATTTTGGCATTTATGCAAGTGTATACAAATGCAAAAAAGGATGTGTATATTTAATTTCAATAAATGTTGCTTAGTTGTTTTTTTTCTTCATCCTCCTAGTAATTATTCCAGTAAAAATGTACTTGTAAAATATGTGAAGTGATGCAGATATGGTACAAGGCAATTTTCCTGTCCTCTCCATCTCTTTTACAAAATTCTTGAAAGCTTCCATGCATTTGGGATTTTAATACACAAAAGGCTGCAATATTTAAAATCCTTAGCTAGTGAATTAAAACTGTGACTAAAGCACTTATACTGGCATTTTTAGATGCTCCTAGAGCACCAAATAGTTCTGATCACTTCTCACCTTTGTAGTTTTGTTTTGGCAGTCAGTACCGTTATGCTGAGCCTCAATCCCCCTCCTGAATGATGCTCTTAATGAAGAGGTTTTGAATTAAAAATTAGGTTTTTCTCTTCATCTGTCATCATCCAAACTTCACAGCCTCTAAACTGTCTGTATCTTCACTTTCCTTGAGATGGAATTAATTTTTTTTTTTCTCCCTTTTTGTTTGTCTCTTAATAGATCGTACCTGCAAAGTTTGGAATCTGGTAACTGGACAGGAGATTATGTCTCTAGGGGGTCATCCAAATAATGTTGTTTCTATAAAATATTGCAACTACACTAGCCTGGTCTTCACAGTCTCAACCTCCTATATCAAGGTGTGGGACATCAGAGATTCTGCTAAGTGTATTCGGACATTGACGTAAGTATGCTAAACCTCAAATGCCAAGTGTTCAAATAAGTCTTAATTTTAGATAGATTTTATTAGATTTAATTTGATAGTGCATCACAGTGTAGTTTAAATACACTGTTGGGGCTAGAAGCTTTCTTTAGATGTTCAGGTTTAGCCTGCATGGTGCATTGGAAATACATGAAAATACAAATCACTTTACATTTATTCCTGTAGTCTTCTATCAAATGTTCAGTATTCATTCATTCATTAATTAAAAGGGCTTATAGCCTTTTTACTCAGGTAAGTAGGTTTGTTTTTAGACGGCATGCAAGGCAGGGAGAATAAAATACAGGGGGGTTCTGTTTTTCACTTCCTCATTTCTTCCTGTACTCAGGTCTTCAGGCCAAGCAATGCCTGGTGATGTGTGTTCAGGAAGTACTAACAGAACAGTCACTATCCCAGCTGGAGAGAACCAGATCAATCAGATTGCACTAAATCCAACTGGCACATTCCTCTATGCAGCGGCTGGAAACTCAGTGAGGATGTGGGACCTGAAAAGGTACTGAATACAAGCAGAAGAGACTGTTCTTGAGGTGGTTACGTGTACATATGAGACAGTGAATGAAGTGTTTCCTGTTTATGCTAATGTCTGTAACCTCATCAAAATATGGTCAAGATATGGACATCCATGCTGTTATGGTTACTGAGATAATGGAGGTGCTCATGATTTCCTTATGTGTTAAGGTTATGGTGAATTGTTTCAGAGAGATTATTGGAAAACCACAAGATTTTGTTAAATAGGCACTTGTAAGGTGATGGATGCGTGAATCCTGACTAGTAATTGTTGATAAGCTGATGAAAGCTAATTGATGTAATGTAATATAACATGGGGCTATGATAGCCACACTATGATGGCAGTTTTCCAAGCAGAACCCAAACCCAAAGGCTTCAGAATGCAGAGAATACTTCGAGGCGTATGATTTAGCTTTAATTTTTTTAATGAGTATTTTGCATAAGTAGAAGCTTTTGTTTACATTTAACATAAATTTAACACCCATGGGTACAAGCAATAGGGGATATGTAAACCAGAGAATGAACAGTGAAGACATAAGGAAAAACAGATCCATTCTGGTAGAACTGTGCTATAGAGTGTATTGGATATATGGGAAGAAATAACAAATCCTCATTTCTTCCCTTATCCTTGAAGATTTCAGTCTACAGGAAAGCTAACTGGTCACCAGGGTCCTGTTATGTGCCTTACTGTAGATCGAATTTCCAATGGACAAGATCTTATTGTCACTGGTTCAAAGGATCATTATATAAAGGTAAACCATTGGTATTTACTTATTTGAACTCTTCACATCAGCACGGAATGCAGACCTCAGCAGAAGTGACTTGCATCTCCACATCTAAAATGTGATAGCCAAGATGAAAATTCTTTCATCGGTTACAGATTACAAATAATGTTTAGACTTCCTAAGTTCTCATCGCTTCAGTGCTGGTTTTCTTTCTTGGTGGAACATGGGTAGATACTTGTCTGTAGTTAAACTTTTTCTTAATCCCCAGTGAGTTGGACATCAGGTGTATGAAGTATTGTAAAAATTTTCATAACACCTACTTTTAAGCAACATTTAGCTCTTCAAAGTATTTTAAGTCAATGCTTCCGTTTTGGACTGCAGACCTAATTTCTTCAGCAGAGACACTGTGCTCCCCACAGGAGATGGTCTGAGGTCTAGCCCAGGCTCTTCCTTAAGTGAGGGAGGAAAGAGAAGTCAGTACATCTCAGCCAATGTGCCCAGTGAAACACCCTAATTTCTTCTCTGCATAGTTCAGAATATTGGGTTAGTGAAGAGCTACCATCCTGGAACATGAATGAGTGGGGGTACAGGGTGTGAACACATAAATGCGAGTTTGTCAGGCTACCAACTTGTGACAAGCAAGGAGGTAGAGGGGCTTTTTGAAAACAGCTGTCAGCAGCCAGAGGGCTTTATCTGCCATTCTTGCTCACTTGCTGTGGGCAGGCTACATAAATCCTCATGAGGCCACCTGCCTCTTGGCTTTCACCACTAGAATGTCCACAGATATTTTGGCCACGTGTATGTGCTGCACAGCAATGGCTGTTCTGCAAGGTGAATGCCTCCCGAATTGTCAGGCCACTTTGGACAGTACAGCAGTTTGGGAGTTCACAGTGCTTTTCCCCATGGGTAGGTCTGTCACGGATACTGCTTTCCCCTGCCACAGGAAGGTACCCTCTTGTCACCTGAGCCAGGAATATTCATCTCCTCTGTCAAAGTGCTTGATTTTTCTGATGTATTATTGAATATTTTTCTTACAACTGGAACTGATGCATGTTAATTGAGTGCAGTAACTTTTGAAATATCTTTAACTCACCTAAGGTATTCTTTCACACAACCAAGCTGTCCCTTTCTTACTGCCAAGCTTATTCATTTTAAAAGGTCAATGAAGAGCAAATAGTAGAGGATGAAGTCTGACATTTGCTTGTGAAACAGAGGTAGTGGTTTAATAAGTTACTGCTCATCTTTTCCTTCTCAGCTCAGCCTAAATGGGTGAGTTCTGGCTCACTCCAATGCAGTATGAAACAGAACTGCTTACACTGCTGCCTTAAGAACAAAGACCTGATTATTCCTTAAACAGTTAAAATGGCCCCACTTGAAACTTAAGACCCTGTTCTTGGAGCACAGGCAGGGAGAGAGGTGTGTCTAGTCCATGGAAAGCATCAGTCTGTAATAGTATGTAACCCCTGCCAAAACATCTTGTCCAGAAAAATATATTAATGCCTCTTCCTACAGCTGCCTGTGCAATTCTCCTACTGTGAGTCATGTTTACCATAATCAGCCCATCACACAGTGTGTGTATATATAGGCTCCTCCTTGTGAAGGTATTGTGTATTTAATAATCAAATAGTAGCACTTCTTCCCAGAGCAGTCTTCTCTGAAGTTGGTGAAGAATTCCTGCTTCAGGCAAGAGGTAGAAGAGGGGAAAGGAATGGCTTCAGGCAAGAGGTAGAAGAGGGGAAAGGAATGGTTCTTGTAGATAAGATCTGTCAAATATAGATCATGATACAGTGGCCTGTAAGAAGTTTTACCCCTGGAAGTTATTCACTGCATTTTTTCCAAGCTGGCAGATAAGTTTGTGAAACATATTTGTTCATGTATTTATTTATTTTAGATGTTTGATGTGACTGAAGGGGCTCTTGGAAGCGTAAGTCCTACACACAATTTTGAACCTCCTCATTATGACGGCATTGAAGCACTTGCTATTATGGGAGACAACCTTTTTAGCGGATCCAGAGATAATGGCATTAAGAAATGGGATTTGGCTCAAAAAGACCTTCTTCAGGTAATGCTGTACAACTGTGTTCAGGCTGTGTAAATGTGCAGGCTCATACAATGGCTATTCACTTTAGATACTGATGTTTTTAATAGGGAAGGAACAGAGCACTAAGAAAGAAATCAATAACGTACTTGATCTTTGCACTAGGAATGCAGTTGCTTTTATTTTAAGTGAATGTAGCATCAGGAAATGCTCAAGTAGAGGGCTTGTGGGGTTTTTTTTGCTTTGGTATGTAGGCAGTACTTGCCTCCCCTGTGATTGGAACCATTGGGTATCATCCCTGTCATTGACAAGTTGGTGAATTTTGGACTGGGAACTCAATAACAAACAATGCTTGAGATCAGGCTACAGAATGTTTTCTTGTGAAGAGGGTTTACAACTTACCTCACTCCACCCAGCCTTTTGTTATGTAGTGTATACAACATGCACAAAACAATCTGCTGTTAGAACATATTTGCTATAAGTTTTCACTGGAGAAAAAAGAGGGGAAAGGAGGCAAGAAGGACTTGACATGCAGGGAAACTTTGAAGTTCATTGTAATTTGTTTGATGTGGAGAACTTTGGCTACTTGCTATAAGCCAGTCTGTTCTTTTAGGTCTTGTGAGAGATGGTTGAGGTAGAGAGAGAGTTATTTGAGACTGTCTGAGAAATGAAAGACAGAAAAACAAATGCCAGAAAATACTGTTGGTTTTGCAAAGGTTTGGTTAGATACCAATCATTTAATAATTTTTCGAGAGAGGAAGGGCATGTCTGTTTGTGCATTTAATGTGCAGACTGATAGCAAGGAAATAAATAGCCTATTAAAGTTTTGAGACATGAGAGAATAATGGACTGGTAGCCTTCAATAAGTTCTGTGTGGGCATACTTAGTATTCCATAAATACACAAAATTTTCTGGACCTTCTTTCAAAATTGTCCAATCAGGTGTCAGTTCCTTTTCAGAATACTACTAAGGCTTCACATTTAAATAAGGATTCAGGAATCCAGCTTCTTGCAGAAAGTATTCACTTGGCCTTGACATTGGGCCTGGGACATCTCTCTTATCTGTCTGTCTAGGGGAATGCATTAAGCATCTTGTTAGAAAGAACAGCAGGAGCATAGGAACAGGAAACATTTTGTATTCTCAGAATAACTTTACTGAAGTTGTATTTAGTGTCTTCACTCTTGCATTTTAGGCTCATTAAAATTTTATGCCATATGCACTTTTGCCATTGCATTTAATTTTACATCAGAATGAATACAGGAGTGGGGTGAACTAGCATGTATTACTTGACTAGTTGTATTCCTTATTTTTCTCTTGGTGTGTGTTCACAAGTTCTACACTTCATGTTCCTCTGTTTGTTGGTTTTAAAAGTAGAGCTTAACTTAAAAGATCTCAAGCTTCCTTTTTATTTCAACAAAGTATGTATTTTTCAAGGGGGTGAGGCTAAAGCATTTGACAAAACAATTTTTATTCACTGTGTTTTTAGGGAATGAAGAGAAGTGCTTATTTTGAGGAGTAATTCAGGATGAATGGGTCCATTGGAGGTCACACATTGCAAATTTGGTCCAAGCAAGGCTGACTGTAGTTAGGTCTGGTTATTCAAGGCCTTGTCCAGCTGAGTTCTCAAAATCTCCAAGTCACAGACTGCAGAGCTGCTCTAGGTGACCCATTGCAATCCTTAAACTAGTCTTGTATGAATTCGCCCCCACTCATATCCAAATAGAATTTCTGTTGTTGCAACTTTCCTTTGGCGTGTACACTGGACTGTTCCAGATGAGGGAAGATAAACCCAAAACAGAGCTGAGCTGCTTTGAAGTATAAATGCTAACATTTCAACAGAGGTTCTGTTTTGGCGTACATGTGTTAAACAAGTCTGATCCTCTGTAATTGGTGAAAATAGCTTAACATGCTACTCAAAAGAATTCGGAGATGGTTAACCTCACTTGCTGCAATACATCCCAAGCCACAAAACACTGCTGTGACAAAAGTTAAGATTTATAAGAACCACTTCTCCTCCCAGTTTCATGAAGTGCTGCAGGACCAGACCACCAGTGTTGTGATAGCAGTATATGTTATAGATAAAATGTCATGATGATCCTAGAAAGCCGAGTGTACTCCTTAATATGAGAAATGCAGCGAAGCAGTTCCTACCAAAGTGAACTGAAGAAGAGCCATTCTTGGTCCCCTTAAAAGACAGCAAACTTGGGCTATTATACAGTGATGGTACCAAATGGATGTTATTCTTAGCTGGTCTGTGCAGCATTTCGCTTTCTGAATTAACAGTAAAATGCTAGTGAGTGTCTTTCCTCGATAAAGAATTAATGTATTGTTGAGTGCTGCATCACAAAATCAATTTATAATGTGTAATGGGAAAAGAAGAAAGGAGTAAGGCAAATATACCTATAGTTTCTGTCTCCCTGGTACATTTTTGAGCAGTGTTCTGGATTTTCTTTCTATGTGTTTTATAGTTTACAGACAGACCTGAAACAAAGACCAGACCTGAAACAAAGACCATATGTTCAGCTATGCAGATTTAGCATAATCCTAAATTAATTTCTGTTCCACATGGTCAATTGTGCATATTGGATTTTCTTCTTTTTTTGCAGTACTGTTTCATAAAGAGAAACAAACTCATGGTACAGAATTAGCCTCATGGAAGATAGCACCCTCCTTTCTCTAAAGGAGGAGAAGCTGCAGGGCCAGGATATACGCACAAGTCATGTAGCAAATCTACTGCAGGACAGGAATCAGGCTTGGAACTTGGGATTTTGCCATTTCTGCACTCATTCCTCTAGAACCTTCTGCAGCCCTGTGAGACTTGCCTGCCTTCTCTTTTCCAGCAAGTTCCTAATGCTCATAAAGACTGGGTGTGTGCTCTTGGCCTGGTACCTGGTGCTCCGGTTCTGCTCAGCGGCTGCAGAGGAGGCACCCTCAAGCTCTGGAATGTGGATACCTTTGCACCCATTGGGGAGATGAAGGGACATGACAGCCCTATCAATGCAATCTGCACCAACTCCAGCCAGATTTTCACAGCTGCAGAGTGAGTTTTTCTTCTGCATGAATCTTTCTTTTCCATTGCTCCAAACAGAATTCTGTCTACACAAATGCATTTAGGAGAGCTTCAGTTGTGTAAGTCATTTCAGAGCAAGCGTGGGGAGACCCAGTCCATGCGCCTGAATGCTAGTAACCTACTGCAGTGATCTCCAAGGTGGGGTGCATGCACCCCAGGAGATGTGCAACATGATCCATTGAGGTTCAGGAAGAAAATATGAGAACTTCAGTAATACATGTGTATAATTTATAATACATGGGGGGGGGGGGTGTGCTCAGAAAAATTTTAGGGTAGGGATGCATGATCAGGAAGCTTTGGAGACCACTGATCTATAGGATGGCAGAGAGAATTTGGTAGTAGCTGAGAACTTTACCAGCTTGTCTCTGCATTGGGCTATTTACTGCCAGGACTGATCCCTGGCCTGTGGGAATTTTTCTAAAAGCCATGGTATGTATTTGATTTTAGTTTGATTGAGTGTTTTGTTTGTTTAAGTGCTGGCATATAGCAGAAGCTTTGCAAGCCTTCCTATTGTCCTTTAAACACATTGATTGGAATATTTGCTTTCTCACTAAAAGTGAGCAAGTTGAGCAGCTGAAACCTCAGGGAACCTGACCAAGAAAAATATCTCATTCTGGAGGAACCTAGCTTTGCTGCTGCCTCCTGCATTTAGTGGTGTAGTCTGAGCACAGGAGCTGAGAAAGCTATTGTGTTATCTTCTAGTGCCATTTGCAGAAGCTTCTGGCTTTCTGAAAGCAAGTCTTAGAGCAGGATTTCAGAGTTGCGAAGTTGCCACTTTTGGTGGGAAATTTTTATAAGCATTAGCAGATGGGGTAGAGACATCAAAGCCTGTGTCTTTGTTTGCCTAAAGATAAGGCAAGTAAGGTAAGTTTAGAACATGCATGCATCTGAAATTTGTTCTTTATTACTAGCAAAAGAAAATCCCGGCCTTTTGGCGCTTGTAATCTTGTGGTGAAGGTCTGCAGGACTTGGGGTATTACTCACAATTTACAGCACAGTGAAGGCACAAGTCAGACAACCTCTACTGTGTAGTTTTGAGGGAGTTATAATGAAAGCATGAGTCAATGTTTGTTCACCATGCAACTCAGTGTTTGAGAAATTCATAACTTTTACTCCTCTTTCACAGGATAAATTGCTATTTAACAGGACCATTTTACTTTTTAATTATGCTAATAGAGTTTTTAACATATTCCATGTGATATTTTACTTAAACATACTTTAAAATTGTGTAAATAATGGTTGTTGCCAAAAGTACAGAATTATAGCTTGCTTCTCCTGGGTTTCCGAATACCACCTCACAGGTATACATTTTCCAGCAAAGGGCTCTTTTTGGAGGAGGGAATTAGGATTTTGTATCATCTCGTGTTTCTGTGGGTTTTTTACCTTATTATAGACTGACATCTCTCATGCAAACAGAGCAAGTCTCGTGTCCTGTTCGATTTAACCTGCTATAACTTTTCACACGCTCTTTCATGGTCAGGAAGTAGCCTTGTCCTGTTGAGTCTGTCTCTCTAATTCTGTAGTACACTGACTGTTTGCCATGGTCTGCTGAGTTGCAAACAGTTACATGATAGAAGCTGTTCTCTGTCAGTCTACTTAAGCCTGTTACCATTAGCTGTATTTTAAAAACTAAGTAATAGCAGAGTAGGATTTTTTCTTTCTTTAGATGTACGATCTTTATATTTGTCTAGATGATTAAATGTAGTAGCCAGTGCTGTGATAAGGTTAGGGAATCTTAAATGTTGTACACGTTAGATTACAAAATCTCCTGGAAGTGGAATGACCCTTGCATATCCATTAAGGAAATATTATTTTGCCAACAATGCCTTTCTGAATAAATCACTCAAGCTTTTAAGAAAGCTTCCCTCTCATTCCCTGCTTCCCCCTTCCCTCCCCAATACCTCTCCCTCATCAGTTTAATTGCTTAGCTCTCTAATACTGCTTTGGTTTGGTTTTCAGTGACCGGACCGTGAGGATCTGGAAAGCTCGAAACCTCATAGACGGACAGATCTCAGATACAGGAGATGCAAGTGAAGATCTTGCCAGTAATTGAAATGATGGGGATAAAGGAATAGATTGTTGAATTTGAGGTGCACTCTATGCAGTTTGCTGCATGCTTATTAGGTAAACACTGATGACTAGAATGAACTGACAATTAGGAGTGAACTCTTCCACTAGACCTGCTGTCCTTAAAATATGTACTGTATTTAAGAAAAAAAAATAACCTCTTTGTAACCAGCTTGTGTCTCAGTGGTCACATATATATGTCTATGTATTATGGCTGGAATTGTGTGCATATGTAATACTTGCAGTTTAAATTAACTGGAAATCAGTCGGATGACCGTCTCAAAATTATAACCTGGAATATATAACAAGTGCTCTGCTGTATTTCACTCACCAGTATGATTAGCTGGTTTGCATTTTAGGGTAGCAGGGGAGTGATGATGTCCCAGTAATAAGCCTTTGATTACAACAGGCAGTTTCAAGATTCTAAAGGTCACTTACACTGTTGTTAGAGAAGTGGAGTGAAGAAGCTGTTAATGACACATCTATCTGACACAGCTGTATCCTGCTAACAGAATGCCATGTGATTTGTGTTAATGTTAGCATAGAATCCTTGTTGACCAAAGTTGTGCAGCTATGTATACTCTGTGCTCAGGACTAGAACTCAAATGCTCATAAACTGGTATGTTTTATTAGTGTTTTGCCTGTATTCTGTAATGACTAGGTGTTCTCAATGTCATAACAGAAATATATCTTAATCTATTTTTCTTACAGGTTTGTTTCTATCATCTCACATTTTCTTTTCTAAAGCAAAATGTCTTTCCTTTTTATCTAATTTTATATGCTGCTAAATGTATTTTAAATACACTGTTTTGCAAACCTTGGCTTTGAGAACTGAACCACCTGTATTGGAAAAAGCTATGTAAATAGATGGTTGTACAAAGAAAATATCTTATCTTGTGCCTGTATGACTTTTAAAGCCCTTAGAGTGTGGATATTGAGGGAGGATGTATAATTTACGCAACTGTTTTAAACATTAATTTGTAAATTCTGCAGATTTTAAAGACTTATGTAGATTGAGATACACTGTTTGGATATTGAGCTTTTTTTGGTTGGTGTTTGTTTTGGTTTGTTTGTTTTCCAGGAAATATAGGTCTGTAAATTACAGCTTATGTAGGTAACGCTTAAATAAAGATGTGACTGTGAACTACTTCTTGGTTTTGACTTCTTCATCATGCTTCCTTATAAAAAGTTCACTTCTCTTGCAAAAGCCCTGAATGTAGAATGCACGACTTTACATAATGCAGTGGAATAGCTTACTAAGTAATATAGCCCATAGGTTGTTCTGGTATCCTGTGTTGGTGTTCTTGTTGGCCATTATTTGCGTTTTGATGGTAGATAGGCATGCTGGTAGGATTCCCTCATACTAAGTTCAGTACAGAGTTAAAATGAAACAGATGGCTCCTGTTCCTAAGAACTGACAGTTCTTACCTTATTACATATGGTCTGTCAAACAAATATAGTTGTGATGCTTTTTACTGATCTTGGGGAAATAATTTCCTTCTCAGCTCAGCTTGAAAGGAGATGAAAATAAATGCTGCTTGTGATCTAAGGTTACTGTTTTTTTCCAACTTTTGGCACAAACAAGTAAAGATACATATTGTTAAGGAACTATGTATAGGTTAGTTAAAATAAATAACAGCCATATCAATTAGTGTTTATCTATCATGCTTTTTGACTACTCAAGGGATACATGCATGCAGGATTTGGGACTACAGCACACCTTCAAGCAAAACTCCCAATGGAGAGTGGGTTTACGTACAAGGCTCATATGAGAGACTTTGTGTACCTGTGGAGGGTCCCTGTTCTGCCTGGCCCAGCAGGTAAAGGCCATGAACAAATGATGCCAACATGTTGGTGACCCCTGATTTTGAGCTTAACACTCATGGCTGTCATCTGGGAACCCTGGGTAATTGTGGGGTGTTAGTGTGTGTGTTTAATGTGCATAAGATTCATAAAAACATTGTGGTTTGCAACTGCAGGACAAAAGTCCTTAAAAACCTAGTAAATTGTAGCCTGCTGTCAGGTATTCTGGCTTGCAGATGCTTCTCTGGTGATGCTTGACAGCACAGACATCTTGTTTCATATAACTTAGAGAATGTGTATAGAAAGACTCTGGTATTTTCCTCTAGGAAGACATTCCACCTAAGCCAGCTCTTACCATAGAACACAGCTTTATTTTGAAAGTTCCTGCCATCAAGTAATTGGAAGGAATTTTTAAAGGTCACACTCACCAGGGTCTTGTTTTAATGGAGAATTCTTCAACTGTTTTTCTCCAAACTTTTCATTTGTACTCTGAAGTTAGGTATGTGACAAAATATAATGTGAAATCAGAAGAAGGTAGGTGCTGGCCTATGCTTGTCTGAAGGTGTTTGTTTAGAAATGTGGTGTCTGAAATTTCTTTCTATGAATCCTAAAAAATCATGGGAAAATCATTCTCCAAGTTGGATTTCAGAAGTTAAGCAAAGCTTGTGGACAAATTGCTGGCTCTATCGTATCTTATCTGCTTAGATATGTTCTTAAATCCACAGTCATGTGTTACGATTAATCTCATGTAAAGTACAAATGGTGAGAAAATATTTGCGGTGTTTCTATGATGTGTCAGAATAAGTGCTTATTGTGCCTCTGCCTTGTATAAAAGGCTCCATGCTGCCTGCAGAAATTGCCCTTTGACCATGGAGTGGATCAGGAGCCTGTGCTGCTTGGCTGTTGTTCTGGCAGGTAAACATAATGCACCTGTATTTTGCTGTAGGCTTTAAAAACAGGATATAAATGTGATAGTGGAAGAGCTATTGGGAGAGGCAATCTTTTCACATGGAAAAGGAAACAACCCAGAGTGGCTTTAACTCCACCTGAGGTGAATCTGCGGCAGGGCACCAGGACTGGCTTGTTCAGACATACACCCCAGTCCAACAGCATGTTCAGCTCCTGGGCACAGCCCAGACACTGGAGTCAATGGGACTGTTCAGCTGCTGAAACTTGCCCTGTGCTTTGCTAGTTTGGCATTTTCTTTCTCCCAGTGTATCAGAGGTTAATTTGGTCCTGATCTAATAAAGGGAGAAAAATCTTACACTGCCAGGTAAAGGAAGAGGGAACCTCTGCAGCAACTGTCTTTGAAACATATGGATGAACTCGAAATGTAAAGGCTAATGCTATTGAATTAAAAGGTCTGTGGTAATACTTTAATTCCTTGCTTATGCCTTACTGCAGCAGTTTCTAATCCAATCTCAGCTGAAGTCAAGGTTTTTAAACAGCAGTGGGGATAATTTCTCACATACATCTTTCAAACTACCTTGCTTTAGCATCTGTGCCCACGGAAATTATCATGGAAAAGCAAGTAGCCATAACTACTGCTATATTCAACTGCTCATTTACATTTAATTTTCTATGTATGATTAGAGACAAGGGCAGTGAAAATGGTGCGGAGATTTTAAAATAGGAATATTTTGTAAAAGCACGGAAGGAAAATTGCATCTTCCCACTTGCTGCTACCCCATTTGTGCTATACCTGAAGCAAACCCAGGAATGCAGAGATGAGCAAGGCTCAGCTCCTCGTACCTTGCCAAGTGCCTGTTTGCAGAATTTGCTGGAAAATTTAAGCTTCTCATTGATGCGGGAAGAGGAATTAAAGAAATTTCTTGGTTCCTGGAGAGGATTTTTTTCCCTTGAACTAGAGTTTTTATTTGCAATCTCCTTCTTGTGCAGTATTATATAAATGAGTTGATAAGTGTCCCACAGACCTACGCTATGTACATTGTCACCAAGTTAATAATCTGCTGTAGTATGTTCAGTAAGGTTCTTTGATGTCAGCAGTGAAATCACTGATGCTGTGTTTGACTCCCATATAAAAAACTAACCAAACAAAAAAATGAGCCTAAATGAGCTACAATGGGTTCACTCTGTTTTGTGCTGCTTCTGATGAGGTGTTAACTTGGGCTTGCAAGGCAGAGCAGCACGAAGCTGCTGGACACAGAAGCCGTGCACTGACTGCAGAGGTGGTCCTTGGTACAGCATTCTTTTACTCTCTGCAGTTGCCCAGGTTTAAGGACATCAGGGTCCAGAGGGTTGTGGGAAGGCTTTGAAATCCTTCCACCTCCCTCTATAAGTACAATTATTCAATGCATAGTGATACAGAGGCAGGGCAGTTATTTCCATTCCACACTGTCCTTTCCCCATCTGCAGCAGGGACACAGTACAAAAAGGCAGGAGTTTACCCAGCCAGCCCAGTGTCTTACTGTTTCATTAGACCACTGATGAATCCTTTCTGATTTCTGCTCCAAGAAGAAATAATCTGGGAATTGTAGAGGGATCTTCAAATTTCTGTTGCAATCTGGGTGAAAAAAAAGGACTTTAGGGCTTTCCTATGTGACAGATCACTGGGGGTGAATGCTGGATGGAAAGCAGCCAGCCTTTGGGGCATGACTGTCCACCCTAGAAAACACAGGTGGAAGCCAAGCCTGCCTGTCTGGCAGCTGGGGAAGGCTAACAGGGTTGTATGTGTTAATACCTGCCTATAGAAGGTGATATGAGGCCTTGTGGCAGCAAGGAGCGAGCTCTGCTGTGTGTCCCAGGCGCATCAGATGCTTTTGCACCAGCAGGAGATGAGAGCTTTCTCAAAAGACAAATGTAGATGGCACTCAGCTTCTGCTTTTCTGCATTCCCATTCCCTATTTGGGAATAAACCCTGTCATAGCTGCATGGTGGCATTTTCTGGGGAAGCTACAGTTCTATTCTGTAAATTTTCCCAGTATACGTAATTATTGCTTGTGCACATCTGCTTGTAAAGTTCTTTCTATGGAGAAGCCCAGACTGCATCAGCAATCACGCTTTAAGCTTTCAAGCACACAACGGTCCGCATTAAAAGAGAAAGTAATTAAGGCAGAGGTATTAGTCATTTTCTGGAAAAGAGCAATTATCATTCAAGTGGATTTAATCTTTGAGTACTGCGGTAATGACTAAAATGACAAAAGTTAACTTTGAGATAAATATGCTGCCTGCAGTTCTGCTCCCTTTGAGGGTACTTGATAACAGGGTGTTTTGGCAGCACAGCAGGGAGCCAGTGTCACAGTGCCCCTGCTCTCAGGTGGAGAGGGAGAACCTCGCTCAGTGCAGGGGAACCACAGGGCTCGACCTGCAGCTGCAAAAAGGGGAAGATTTAGCACCTTGCTAAGGCTTTGTCGGGATGATTCTGCAAATGACTAATTTGTGCCTTTTCTTCAACATCTCCCCTTTACTCATAACCTTACCTCTATTACCACCAGCTATTAATACTATGTATATATGTAGTAGTCATAGAGTATGGAAATGAAACCCAATGCAACCGTGCATATAATCAGCATTTTTATATTTCTATCGTACAGGTACATGCTCCTTTCACATACTCGCATGTGTATATATAGATAACCTCTGTGTATAACATGAGAGAGAATAAGTGCATTGAAAACATAGTGTTCTAATACCGACAGCAGTTTTAGTCCTTACTGAAGTACATACACCCCCTGTTCAGGCAGCCTGAAGTGCTGCTCTCCCACCTCGCCAGCAGTTCCATTACCCTGCTCTTTAGTTTCCCATGAGTATTTCAAGCGAGTCGTGCTTCAGCTGAGCACCAGCAGCTCCGAGCACTGAACAACACAGACCCACTGCCTCGCCTTGTAAAAGAGATTGGTTGCTCTTGC
Source organism: Loriculus beryllinus (assembly GCA_039877255.1). Taxonomy (NCBI): domain Eukaryota; kingdom Metazoa; phylum Chordata; class Aves; order Psittaciformes; family Psittacidae; genus Loriculus; species Loriculus beryllinus. The sequence goes on along the minus strand of JBCJKH010040162.1, from coordinate 26,267 downwards.
CTCAGTCAGGAGCAGGCAGGCTGCTCTGCCATCATCTTAGAAGAATGACATGTATTAGCCCCATAATGGGGGAAAAGCACAACAAAAAAGAATAACTAAAGAAGAAGTTTGCATTGTTGGTTATTATTAAACGGAGCTCTGTTTCCCGTTGCCAGTGGCTGGCGGGTGCCTCGGCTCAGCTCTGGACCCTCAGTGCTCGGGGGCAGTGGCGGTGCAGAAACGCATCAACTGCCACCCGCAGCCCGGTGCATCCCGAGAGGCCTGCGAGGCGCGGGGCTGCACGTGGTGTGCCACGGATGTGCCCAGCGCTCCCTGGTGCTTCTTCCCCGAAGACAGTCCCTATGGCTACTCGCTGGGTGGGAGTACCGAGAAGACAGCCACAGGCTGGAGGTGAGTGTGTGCGGCTCCTTCAGGGCAGCTCCCCACAGACCTTCCTAGAATCCTGTCCTGGAATGATTTGGGTTGGAAGAGTCCTTAAAGCTCACCCAGTTCCAACCTCCTTCACCTTCCACTAGAGCAGGCTGCTCCAAGCCCCGTCCAACCTGGCCTTGAACACTGCCAGGGATGGAGCAGTCACAAATTCTCTGAGCAACCTGAAGTCAAGAACTTTTAATGTCTAATTCTCTACCCCATGCTCAGCTTGTGACAAGGATAATGGAAATACTTCTTTGAGTATAAGCCATGCAGAGTTGGGGTCCTTTGCCCATATAACACTACTGGTGAGGAAACTGAGTGGTGGCACAGTATGGTCCTTCCCACCATAGCAGCTGTGTGCCAGGAGATAAGCAGTACTTGTTTCATCCATTAATGGCAAGGGGAGCCTGAACTAACCTCAGGGATTATTTCTCTTCATAAGTCAATGATTTATGTTTAAAGAGCTGATATATAATGGCTGAGTTGATCCCCCTTGGCCTGTGCCAGGGTGGTCACAGGTAGCAAGCAGATGCAGTGGGCACCAGCACATGTTTCTGCCACAGGGTAACACTGAGCAAGCACCAGGTCTTGTCCCTCTTCGGAAATGACATTTCCCCAGTCATCTTGGAAGTGGAGTTCCAGACAAGGGACAGACTCCGGTTCAGGGTGAGTGTTTCGGGGAGGGGGGGCAATTAACCAAGGCAGTATGTGCTAACAAATGAGCTAACCTGCCTCTTCCTCTCCTCGTTTTAGTTGTATGACCCCAGCAGGCAGCGGTTTGAGGTCCCACTCAAGATTGACTCTGCTGGGGTTACTGCCGATGAGACCAGCTATGATGTGGAGCTCACGGATGACTCCTCACACTTCAGGATCAGGAGGAAAAGCACCGGCACTGTGCTGTGAGTACCACATGGCGTTCACATCACTCTTCACAGAAATTAAGCACTGATTCCTCACACCCTGTTGCTTGGGTCTGTGTGACACAGGGCTCAAGCACAAAGTGGATGTGGCATAAGCACAGATTTGTGCCTTATCCCTGGAAAATGCTCATTATTAATAGGAGTATGTGCCTGTGTCGCAGACAACTATCTATGTGCATGTACAAAAGGTTAGTCAGCAAGCCAACTTCTGAGGTTACACTTTCACAGCTTGGGACGGTGCTGGACTCAACCTGTGAAAGCACTGAACTAGGATTTCTGAAATTTGGGGTGTTTCAATATGCCAGAAATCGAGCACCAAATCTGCTCTCCCTCTCCAAGAGGTAGGTCTAGGAAATCAAAGCTCAAAGCCACAGAGGCCGTAGGTCTGTAACTCTCACTGGCTTCAGCAAATGGCATTTGTGAGTCTAGTCTGTCATTATAAAAATAGAGCTGTTTTCTCAAGCTGGCACTGTCAGTTTAACTTCAGCAAAAGCTCCTCCACTGCCAAGGTCACCAGGGGTCATGATTTCCCATTTTCTTGGCTTCTACCAACACATCTCTAGTGTGTAATGGTACTTGGCAAGAGAACCCCAATCAAGGTGCACTCCTGCAGCTGCATTCGGGGGTGCTACAGCATGACATTAGCAGCAGGCTCTGGCTGTCTGTGGTGACAAGTGACAGCATTACAAACTGCTCTGGGTTATCACTCTTGACTCAGGCAGGCAAAGGAGATGCACAGAACATAGAAATATGGGTACTGTTTGCATCAGGCTGTGTTTGTGTCTATATTAGCATTTTAATTCAGATCAGCAGCAGCTTTAGATGTGAATCTCCTGATTATACCCAACTCTTGTGCACTGGCTGACCCCGCAGTGGCTCTGAGGAGCGTTGATTAGGTCCTTCCATGTGGCCTTACCAGTCAGGAGGTGTGCTCTGCGAGGGGACACGCTGCTATCTGGCTGCTAACAGCCTGCTTCAGAGCAAGCCCCAACATGTGTGTGGCTACTGCTTCCTCTGCATCAGCTCTGCCCGTCTTGCACCCCCCACCAGCACCAGTGTAAGAACATTCTCCGATCATTGGGATCAAGTAATTAAAAAATCAGCTCAGATTTCCATGCTCCCACAGAACTCTTTGTTAAACAGACTCAAAATACAAGCATTATCTTTGTGAGCAGTGTAAGGATTGTTTAACACGTGTGATGCACGACAATACAGCATCTAGAATGGTTTGAGTCTGCAGATGGAACTACCACACCAGGTTTTTAATTAGCTGTCCATCCTTTACAGTCTTGTGGCATCCCTTTTATACATACTGCAGTCAATTCTGTGAAGTTTTTTGTGGGTGTTTTCTTTTCCCCAGGCTATTGTAAGTGAATGTATTATGCATTATTCCGATAACAAAAAGAATTTAACTCCTCGCTAGACTTAACAGCTTTGTGAGAACAGTGGGCTCACACTAAAAGTCCAGTTCTCTTTGTAAGAAGAGGTTTTCTATAAAGGCTCCTTCATTGGGATGGTGATGTAAGGGTGAATGTCTAACAAGACAAGGTGAGCAGCTCATGGCCCGTTCCCACACAGCCCTCCACATCTTCACCCAAACCCCAAGGGCTTAGTCTCTGTTAGCCAGAGCATCCTCAAACTTCGGGCATCCCAGTTAAGGTTAGGGGCCTGCTGCGAAGCAGACGCAGGGTTTGATCCAGTGAGCTGCCAAAGGCACAGCGAGAGGCAGAGGAGCACAAGTCAGCCCCTGCTGAGCAGGTTTCCAGGAAGGCACGTTCACTGGCCTGCCATGGGCCCTGGTAAGCCTCCTCCATACCCCAGCAGGGAGTGAGGCACCCCTTGCCCAGCAGAATCTGTGCTCAGCAGCAGAGGTGGGGTGCAGCAGCGATGCGCTTCAGAGCCCGGGGAGGTAGAGGGCAGTCTTGGTTAGCAGCATCGGAGCAGCGCTCGCTGTAATGCTCTGCTATGCAGCCTTGCTGCTGGGAAAGCGTGTGCAGCCTCCAGGCAGGTAAAGGAGTTCTGAGTCCCACCCGACCCCAAACAGAGGAAACTGTGGGTGAATATAACGAGCAGTTAATGGGGGTTTATCCTGCAGGGCTACTACTGAAAGATTCTCATCAGCAGAGACATGGGATTTTGCATATAGGAAAGGAAATTATATATTCCCAGGAATTTTTGTGTGAAATGGCACCGCCAGTACTATAGACTGAAGGATCATATCTCGGCAAGGAGCCATTCCCCTCACAGCTGAATCATTTTTCGAGTTAAATTCCCTATGTGAGGAGCAGAAATGCTTTGCTTTCATTTGCTTGCCTGTCTGTCCCGTCAGGGTGACTGAATGCAGATGCTCAGGGATGCCTCCACAGCCTGACTTGGAGGGCTTTGCAACCTCCTTAGCCACCAGAAGAGCTGTGCAGAAGGAAATCTTTCAAAATAGGTTATACATCCTGACCTAAAAGCCATGGACAGCTGCATTTGCTTGACTGGGGAGGATGAACCCTCAGCAAGCAGTGTTACAGGAGCATCCCCCCAGTGACTTCACTAGCTGGCTGGATGTGAGGGAGCACTGGTGGCATCTGGCATGTTAAGTAGATTTTCATGTTAGCTCAGCCTGCCCAAAGGCAGGTTTGGATGCTTGGAAGGTGGGTCTGAGCATGCTGTAGCAGGGGTTCAGCAGGAAGTGCTGCTGAGCATCTTCATCATTGCCTTGTCACCTGTCCCTGTCCCAAGTGCAGTCTGCAGAGGAGATGCAAAACCCCAAGTCTTTTCCTTTGAGCTCCCTGCAGAGGTGGGAGCTGCTGTTCCAGGGCACGCAGCATGCCTGTGTCCAGGCACAGAGCTGCACGCAGGTGCCTCTGTGGCTGTGCCAGGTTAGGGCAGGCTGTGTGGACAAGCGTCCCTGAGAAACAGGCGAGCATGTAACGCCTGGAGGGACTCCAGTCTCCTATTTTAAGCCGTGAATGGCCGTGGCTTTGCTGTCCCAGTGAACAGCTGAACCAGTCATTAATCTTCATATGAACAAAAACACTGCTCGAAACAGTTGATGTGGGCAAACAAAGCCTTCTCACAGGTGCTGTAGTTGCAGTCCCTGGGCATGGGTGAATCATAACTCGTGTCTACACCAAACCAGGTCATGGCGCTCTGCTAGACCATTCTAACACTTTTAAGGAAGGCTTTCCTGGTGTAAAGCAATCCCAGATCCTCAGAAGTCTCTTTTACATGATGCTTCTTGTTTTCCCTCACCAGCAGCTTCAAAATCCTCGATGACCCACCTCCAAAAAGCCCTAAAATCCCTCATGATCCCAAACATGCTCTGGCACAGATGGGAGGGAGCATGTCCCAAACAGAAATATAGTATAGATTTGGGTTGTTCTTTCCAAGCACATGCTTGTATTTCCCTCCCCTCCTTTCCACAGTGCAGTCTATTAGGTTGTCAGTATCTTTGTGCCACAGACTTCTCAGTGATAAAGGATCTGACTGATTTAAAACCCCATCCCAGCTCTGCCACCTATATGCACAGAGCCTCCTCCTTGTGTGGAATGATTTAAAACCACATTGTTGCAGGGGAGAGGCAGGGGAGGCTTTGAGGTATTCCTGAACGTGCTCCACAGGCGCTTCTCCTGCTTGCTGCATGCAAGGAACCATTGCTGTAGCTGAGGTGCCCAACTGCCAGCTCAAGGAGGGCAGGATATACTGGAAGCTCCATATAATTACAATAGCAAGGGAGAGAAATGAATTATGTAGGGGACAGACATTAACAGCTGACTTCAAACATCATGCATAGCCAGGAGCAAGAAAGATAGGCCAGGTACCACTACATTGCTTCAAGGTAATCAGGTGATAACTGTTGCTTCACCTGCATAGAGTGAAGATTAGACAGGGTTGTGAAGGGACCTACAGCAATAAAAATAGGAGAGAAAATATTAGGTTGTAATAAGGCAGATGAGGGAGCAAAGCATTGCCTCTGAGTTATTTCATGGCATGTGCTCTCGGGTTGAGTCCTATTCTTCTTTCTGCTCCTGCCACTAACAGCAACAAACCTTGGAGGAGGTATCAAGTGTAAGCATGGAGGCTTCAAGAAAGCATAGATTTCCTCCAGAACAGAGAGTAAAAGGCTGAGAACTGTTTGCTTTAAGGCAGCGATAAATAACAAAGACATCCTCATTTTGCAATGTGTGATTACTCTGTGGGACTCATTGCCCCAGGGTGGTGCTGACATGGGAGGCTTAGCAGGATGCACATTCAGGCATAGTAAAACAATCATCTGTAGAAAAAACCCCAAACAACTATTTTTGTCTCCATGTTTCACAACATAAAGCTAATTCTATGAAAACAGCCAGAAACTTCCTCCATAAGCAGATTATTGCAGGACTGGCTCTGAGTGACATCTTATGTCTTCCTCTGCGATATCTGGCCTGGGATGTTGCTGGAGACAGGCTGCAGAGGAATGGACTATTGATTTGATTCTACAGTTTAATATCTGTTCTCCATCTGACTTTTCCTTCATGATCTTATATGAATAATGGAAGGCAGAACGTTTTTTCCAAGCCAGATAAGTGCTCCTTTCTCTCTATTAGGAGTTTGGAATACCTCATTTGCCAACACACTTGGGAAGATATGGCACAAATAACCACAATCTAATCAAGATTCTCCCCAATTTCCAAAAAGGCTGCTGCAGAGTTCAGCTGCCTTTTTTATTGATTGTGGTAGTAAGCACAGACGCCACTTACCATGAGGACATTTTTACATAGGCAAAGCTATTAGAATGATTTATAACACTATTGTCTTAGACTGCAATTTTGCTGAAAGCAACAGGAGCAAATTGTGTGCATCATGGGTAACTTGAGTTTGCTTCTAGTTTGTAAAACCCATTGTTTTAGTCTTCTAATCATAAAGATTTATGTTACACAGGCAAGAATTATTGTAGGTATATCACTTATCCAAGTGTTTTTCAGAACAAAAGTGAAGCATTATATATCCAGCCACTTATAGGACATACTGAAGCACTATGACAAAAAATACAGTAGAAGCAGAGCAAAACTGTGTCAAGAACTGCAAATAGATCTGCAATTCTTCCTTTTAAAGTGGAAAATCTGTTGGTTATGTTCTCTACCTGTTTGATAAATCACCTTAAAGGAAAGGTAAGCATATAAGAATTCATTCTTCGTGTGCCTTCTGCAGTCCAGTGGTGCCCCAAGACTTACAGCTAATAAGGACTATGGCTGTTGTGTTAACCCCAGATGGCAACTGAGCCACTTGCTCACCGCCTCCTCCAGCAGGATGGGTGGGAAGAGAATTGGAAAGGTAAAAGTGAGAAAACTCAGAGGTTGAGACAAACACGTTAAGAATTAAAATATAATAATAATAACAACAATAAAAATAAAATAACAAAGAGATAAACCCAAAGAAACCCATGAAAGATGAGTTATGCAAATGAAAACAATTGCTCACCATCAACAGACTGATGCCCAGCCAGTCCCCAGGCAGCAGCAAAGTATATTTGAAATTCACCTAAAAATAGGGCCTATACTCTTCAGCCCCTATGGTGCTTTATTGCTTTATAGGAAGCCTGTGCATACAGCAGTCACCTGGGCCGTTTCAAAAGGTAGCCCAAGCTCTGCCAAGAGGCTTAGGCCCCTGACAGCCATGTGAAGTTTCCCCCTGAATTTGCAAACAGGTAATATATTCAGTGTGCTCCCTTTCCCAAAGCTGTGGTTTCCAAAGGGTCTGGAAGCTGAGTAAAGCAGGTATTAGAGAAGACATTTTCTGCAAGCATTTAAGTGGGATAGGCGTTCACACCTCAGAGTAATCCAGGATTCATTGCAACAAGAAGGAAAAACCCCCTCCCGACCTAAAATGATATTTGAATGTCCAGATAATGCATGGTGCATGTCCTAATGATATATCATACATGTGTCCCAAGCATCTCTCTTAAGTGCCACCAGCTGCTTGCATATGGCAGGTGGGTCCACGCTCTGAGCCATTGCACACACCACAACTATTGGCCTCCAATAAACAGAGTGAAGTCATTCAGCCAAGTCAATTATCATGTTCAGTTCATATTACTCCAAGGTACATGACTCTTGAGCATGGTGTTTGGAAAAAAACGTTAGCTGGGAAAGCAGGCTTCTCAGACAGGCAGCAGGCAGCTGTTAGCAGGCAATGGGGCAGGCAGATATGTGGGATATATTTCCACAGGCAGGAGCATTCCCACCACAGAGGCACTAAAGAGTTAGGACTTTCAACCATGAAACTGAATGCAGCTACTACCTCTTGTGCAAAGGAAAGGTGTCTCCTCTTCACAGGCTTTGCCCTATCTAGCTGCTCGTAGGGGCTTTTTGACAGTGAACAACTTCTCAGCCGTATTTTTAGATTCTTTAGATCCCTTCTGTTGTCCATCACTGCACTGTTATGGGTTGTAGAACTGTCGGAGAACCATGCACACAGTGTCATTTTCTGCTCCTGTCGGTTTGCTTCCTTCTCTTTGCTTTAAACCAGCAGGAAGAGAAGTGGGAGAAATAGAGCATTATTTTATTGTCTCCAAGTGTTTCAGACATCTCTTTTTTTTATTTCAAAGATTGCTTTTTGCCAACACAACAGAAGCAAACATACAGAGTAATACAGCAGCTTACCACAGTGTGCTGCAGAGCACAAGGGCATCACCTGGGAGTGGAGGCAGAGAAGGGATGCCAGGGGAAAACATCTTCATGCTTTCCTTCAGATGAAGACAAAATGGTGCCCAGAGAAAAGAAAGAGTCATTGCCAGTCTTCTTATGTCATAGTTAATGCTAGATATTGTTCTGGTAAGCAGAGGTCTAGAGGAAGATGAGGCTGACAGAGAGCGATGGTTGCTGGCAGTGCAGCATAGGAAGCTGCACTGTTGGGATTGGCAGCTCCTGGGGAGCTGATGGATGGAGGGAAGCACACCAAGGCACTGTTTTGGTGATGCCATGCAGAAGCTCAGCATGTTACAATGGCCTGAGCGAATGCATCGGGTATGAAACAGTTTCTCTGTGCCATTGAAAGACATGGTGGGGCAGAGGGGCTCTTCCTAGGGTTGGAGTTTGCTCCACCCCAGTGGCCCTCCTCTGCTGAGCAGAAGGAGCATTCTTAATGCCATGGCAACACTAATTGCTCTCATGATGGGAAATGTCAGTGCCATAATGTGGGTACCATGAACGTACAAAGCCTCATGTCCTCTCAACAGACATCATGGAGAGAGCTCAATGAGTTAGGACAGATATTCAAGCTCTTCCCAAAGCATCTCCCCTCCGGCATCCTTTGCTTTTTGCATAATCCCATGGTCTGCTCAGAGCGGTGACTGTGTCGCCTTGCTACGTGATGGCACTCCTTTGGACAGGAATACAGCTCCACAGAGCCCACCCCTGCTCCTACACAGCAGCAGCCTCTTGCAGAAAGGCCTCTGGGATATTTTGTGTGCATTAACCTTCCTACAAAAATAACCTTATTCAGTACTGCGTGTAGGTGGAGGAGATGATGGAAGGAAGTGAGGGTTGGTTGCTGCTGGCAAGCAACCAGATCAAGGTTTAAATACAAATTCTTTTCCTGCTTGTGAGAAATGCCGAATAGACCTTTTTAAAATAAGACAGACCACTATGTGTGCTTGACTTAAAACTAGGACACTTTAGGGATAGACTGTGCCTGCTTTGCATGGAGAGGAAGGAGGGTACCTTGGAGCCACCTCTGGGCATCCCATTGAGTGGCCATACTTGTATCCTTGAGGAGAGGCCAGCATAGTGAGGCCAGCTCTGATTCACTGACCAATTTGACCAACTATTTAGTTTTGTTAAAATCATTGACAAAAGACCATTAAAAGGAGAGTTATGCTACTTCCATGCTCTATGGCTTTGGCTCATTTATTTTAATTAGCTGTAACAAATTCATGGTTAAACAAGGCTCGAGAGGGTGCTATCTAAATGTGGCACTCATGGCATACACAGTGCCATTAATAAAGCACTTCTCCACAGCTTGACTATATTCTCTCCCATCTAGCATACGACTCATTATAGCACGAGAGATAGGAAACAGAATGTAACACCTAATTAAAATGTGAGCCTCTGTCCACAGATGATTCAGTAGAAATCAAGGCGTTAAACTGGTGAGAGACGTAAGAGAGTCATCACATAAAAAACATCTCATTCAAGCAGTCTGGAGGAACCTATCCCTCTGCTTCAGGTGCTGCATAAAGGGGTAACGAGTATTTGGGTCCTGATCCAGCAAAAGATTAGAAGGTAAAAACTGGTAACATGAAATGTCTGTTGTTCCCATTAAGGATTCTGAACCCCACTGCGTAATAACAATTTTTAGTCTGCTGTGTTTGGTTGTCATAGAAATACCACAAACAACCACTTATTTTGGTAATAGGATTATAGATAGTGTCTTCTCTCATTTTAGTTGTTCCTTTCAAAATCATACTGATGCATTTTGTTGTATCAGTAGATGAGATAGCTGCAGCCGCTGCAAGATGAATTCAGTGTGTGTCAGGTTAAGCGTGTTAGAGGCTTGCACAGAATTCAGCGTTGTGGGTTTTTTTTAATACTGTTAAGTCTCCAAAATACAGAAGAAGTATAAACAGGTAGATGTGAACTTTAAATGATGCATAACAAAGAGAAGGAAACTAATCGTGTCCCCCTCTGCTTGTTCTAGGTGGGACAGTCCCCTCAGTGATCTGATTTTCGCCAACCAGTATCTTCAGATCACAACTACTGTGCCATCCACTTCGGTGTATGGGTTTGGTGAACATGAGCACTCATCCTTCAAACACAGCATGGACTTCGTTACCTATGGCATGTTTAGCAGAGATCAGCCACCAGAGGTAATTCACTTTGTGCAGCACATTGTCCTAAGTTGTATCACCACAAGGAGGTGGTGAGGTACAGCTTTGCCGAGGGACCACTGCTCTGCCCATGGTAGCACTGCTAACGCGAATCAGTGCCAAACACTGAATGTCATACACTTCACAGGTGTCTTAAGGTTTAATTAAATGACAAAACTGTGAGTCATTTTGAGGGAACTTTGAAACCTTTTATCAGAAGCTTTTTCACGATGCAGTTAGTTTTTGGGGCAAAAAAAGTATTTTGTATGCCAAGATTCTGGTTCAGGAAAGCATTTAATTTCGTGCTTGGTTCACTCGTGTTCATCCAAAGAAGCTGGACTTCAGCAGGACAGGTTAGATGTTCAGCTAAACTGGAGTCAGTGGTTGATGAATCTATTTGAACTAGCAAAGCAGTTCTTACCAGTGCCATTTTGAGGGTTTTGGCAGAGTAGATAGGTTTAACTTTTTAGGGGAGACTAAAAGGTACCATCGGGATGAGGCAGAAAAAATATGCTTTTCTATCAATTTGACTTCATACCAGTTTAGATGAAAAAAATCCCTGACCTTTCAAAACAAGTCTCTAACTATGAATGAATGAATTTCCTTGTCTTCTCATACATACATAGCTAACAGAAAATATGAAAAATAGAAAAGTCAAGCCATACTTAATGTGTTGTTTGTATTTCAGCCATTTGCCAACCTCTATGGAGTTCACCCTTTCTATTTGTGTGTAGAAACTGACTCCAATGCTCATGGTGTTCTCCTGCTGAACTCCAATGCACAAGGTAAAAAGATACATGGATTCCTTATACAGACTGCATATAGAAAGATGGTAAATTAGTAAATATAAAAAGCTGGTTTACTGATTGCTTTTTCAATGTGGTATAAATAAGAGTGACTGCTCCACAACTGAGGTCACAGGAATTGCTATAAAGTTTTCAAAGGGATTTCATTAGAAGGACTGCTCAATAAGGTGTTTTTAGGAAAAAATATATTATTAAGTTTTGGGCTGGTTTTCCTTTTTTTTTTTTTTTCTTAAAAAAAAACCAAACCAAAACCAAGATGCACACACAGGTAAAGGAGAAGATGGAAGAAATTTCCTCTGGGACTGGCATAATCAATTTAGTTTAGTCCTATGTATGTTCTGCCTATGGAGAATAGTTTTGTGCATTGCCATGGTCACCTTACTGTATTAATCCAGTGCTATAATTTCAGAAAAGGGGAATCTTCACTCAGTCTATAAAACCAGTTTTTCCTGGAAGCCAATTAGAAGATTAAAATAGCATAAAGGAACCCTAAACACAAGCTTGTGTTTACTTTTTATATGTAAAAGAAACTGAGACAAATGGATCTGTGCAATCTACTCTGTGGTTTTCTGTGATTTATTGTTGCACAATGCCAATCTGAAAGAGGAGATTACAGAAACACTGGACAACTGCTAGTCTACATACAGGTCCTGTTTGCTCGTCCATTCATACCCACAAAGTATCAGGTAGTGACTTGAATGTGTAGCCACCTCTACCTCAGGATACATTTATGCACACAGAAGAGTCCAGCATGTATGTATTTATGGTAAGATAGGATACAGTAAAATATTTCAGTTGGAAAGGACCAACAGTGATCATCTAGTCCTGACCACTTCAGGGCTGAACAAGAGTTTAAGCATGTTATTAAGGGAATTGTCCAAATGCCTTTTATACACTGCCAGGCTTGGGGCATCGACCACATCTCAAGGAAGCCTGTTCCAGTGTTTGACTACCCTCTCAGTAACAAATCGTTCCCTAATGTCAAGTCTGAACCTTCCCTGGCACAGCTTTGAACCATTCCCACATATAGTGCAGAACTGGTTTGTACTGAGAACCTGTTTTTCTCTTTTCAGATGTCTCTCTGAGTCCAAACCCATCTTTAACTTTTCGGACTATTGGAGGGATCCTTGACTTCTATGTCTTCCTTGGACCAACTCCCGAAAACGTAATTCAGCAATACACAGAGGTCAGTAGAAAAGTGCCTATGGCAGACGGGGCAGTACCTTGTAATGAATACCCGTCAATATCTGGCATTATCAGCAGGTAGCACAGCCAAAACCTTGTCCTCACTTGTTCACACAAGGCCATAGCTTCAGGTCCATGGGCAACGTGGCATGTGCTCAAGCACCTGCAAGCAGTCTGTCTAAATGGCTGGGTGTTCAGTGTACATCTCCAGCCTTTCCTGCAGCATTTCACTATAGAGAGGAGTGCATTAAAGGGATGCAATGATCAGAAGGGAATTCGTCCAAACTTACTTTTCTCCAGGCCATGGTAGTTTTACAGTCTTCACTACATGGCTGTAGTGGTGTTCTGACACTGTGCATGGAGAAAACAATGTTAGTGCACAGACAGGAACGTTTGGGAACTTCACATCTGCTGGACTTCAGAGGTGTTGAATGAACTTCAAAGGCTTCATGCCTTTGCTACTGGAATTGCCTGTTGGTTTTGGAGTTGTCACCCTGTTTTTTTACTAATGAAAACCTATGTAATTGCATTGGAGAGCACAGATGTGAAAAAACATATTTACTGTTGTCTCACAGAGCATAACTACTTGCTTTCCAATTGCCCAGTGTTTTCCAGAGAACAGAGAGTACACATGCAAATAGTTGCTTTGGGAGTGTATATTCAGCTCTTACTCAGTGACGGCTGCCCAGAAAAAAGTATCAGGTAACATGTTCCTCCTGATCACCAAATGCCAGGTGCCCATTAGCTGGGCCCCTGCACAGAAAATTGTCACTTCAGAATCAAACTGTACATAAACAAACCAGTGGCAAGCGTAGAGTGTGGAGCAAAGTTGAGAAGAGGCATGTCACTGTAAGAAGGGGGATGTATGTGTACAGACCCTGCTGATTAAGCTGCAACGGGAGGTGCTGAGCAGTTAGGGTATCACGTAGCCAAGCAGCTGGAGCTCACAGTGAGATGTGTGTGTGTTCTGCCTTGCCGTCTGCTGCCCCACCAATGGGCTTGAGCTCCGATTTTCAGCAAATATACTGTCTTTCCTAGCTTTTCAAAACCTCCATATCACATGCATGCCTTCTTTTAATAGCGCTTGAAATGGAAACAGAAGTATTGTGGTTTGGACCAAGGGAAAAAGAAGGTTTAGCCCAGAAGGGAAGTATTGGTGGGTTATGTTTTGGTAATAAACAGGGGGAAAGCCTCGCTTGTGACACTCTTTGGGAGGGCTGGAGTGTCCCCAGTGTAGTAGGCTCTGCTAGACTTTCCTGTTCCAAGAGAGGTTCAGGTGGTGCCTCCCACAGAACTGAGAGGCTGCTGGTGCCCCTCCAAGTCACTCAGAGGTTTCCAGCTCCCTCTGCATGTCCTCCTCACCAGCCACCTCTGACCCTGGTGCCACAGACCAACCAGCAAACTGGGTTTTGAACGTGCACATTAGCAGTCAAACAGAACAAACCGAACCGAAACAACCCCTCTCCCCAAACCCCCCACAAATAAAGAAGAAGCAGTCAAGCGACTCTCCCTCTAGCTGCAGCTTTGAGCCCTGCGATGAAAGCACCTATTTCAGGGGAGTCGCTGTGGCAGCATGATGGAGATTACAGCCATCCTTGCTTCTTTTCAAAGCCTTTTGCTGGTGTTCGAAGGCAGCATTTCAGTGGCTTAGCAGGTGGCCAGCAGCTGAAAATAAAATGAGAGTTCTCACTCCCCAGCTGATGGGTACTGGCAGCTCACTTTCCACCCCTGCCTCCCTGGAAATGGAGCTGGAGTGACGAAAACAAGGTAAAGGGGGGCCAGTGGGCGTCTCCTAACCAGACATGTCACATGCCAGGACAAAAAATCCCCTACTCTGTATTCTCCCAGCTCGCACTCAGCTCTCTAGGGAATCTTAAAGAATGCATGGTAGCAATTTCATAGTGAAATAATAACTTCTTCAGTAAACATCCTGAAATTCCAGGATCGCAAATGTTACAATTACCATATTATTAGTCTCTGGGTAATGATTTGGCTTTTATGTACAAGATCTGTGGGAAGGTGAAGGAGACAGAAAAGACTTTATTTTTCAATTGTATTTTCTGTCATACTGAGAGGACTCTGCTGCATGGTCATTGTCATGCTCCCGGGAAGCAGAGGCGGTGGAAATGAGCAGTGTGACTGATGTCGGCAAGGCACGGAACAGCAGCATCCCTCGGCTCTCTGGGCTGTTTGCATGGGTCTCCTCTGGGAAGTGGTGTTCTGGGAGCTCACAGCTGTGGGTACCCTGTTGGGACCAGGGTGCTCTGCTGGATCGAGCTCTTTGGGGAAATATCACCTGCCTCCCGCCTGTGCAAACATGTGCCCAAAATCACTGCATGAGGTGTTTAGCGGGGACCACTCATGGCATCCTCTCTGGAAAGGTCCCAGTGGTATGCAGGGTGGCCAGGAGCCAGCCAGTGCAAGGATTTTGAGAGCAAAGGAGCTGTGTCCAGAGCACAGTGCTCCACAGCTTACACAAATATTTCATACTGTTGTCTTCAGTGTGCTACTTCAAGATGTGAGCGTGGCCCCTGCTGTACTAGTTTGTGAATGATTTAGGAGTTTAGCGCTGCTCAGTGCTTTTATGCAGCTCCCTCCATAACAGTGGGTTAGGACAGCTTTGCAATGAAGCTGTTTACTGGATCTCTGGGTTACACAAGTTGCTGCCAGCACCTTGGAGTGGCCCATGGGCTCTTGCCCACAGCCACTGCTGAGTGGCCTGCTGGGGACAGATGGGCTGTGCTAAGAGTGGGGCTCCCTGTGTGGTGATCAGGGGTGATGGTGGCTGCCCTGCCAGGGCCACCAGCCTCTCTGTGCATCCTCAGGGTGAGGACAGGTGGCAGCGAAACCCGTGGTGGCCCTGGGTGTACTCCTGGCCCAGGATGATCTGCTTTAAATGGGCTCCAGGAGTGTTGCAGGGAGTGGGAAGGGAGCAGAAGCCTATGCCTCTGTCCCCCGTGCTGTGCTTTATTCGGAGCCAAAGTGAGCTGTAGGATGCATCTTGCCAATGACACCACAGCACTACAGCAGTGATAGCAGCAACAGGGCATGTGGTGGGCATTGTACAATGGGAAGGAGAAATCTCCATCCTTATTCTTCTGCTCCCTGCTGTCCCTAGACTTGGCTATGAGGGGCACTGTGCTGGGCACATCAGAGATAGTCCTGCCACAGCTTTATGTATTGGATATTGTAGTTGTGTTGTAGTTGTAGCTGTTTATTGTACTTGCCGAAGGAAGTTGTGAATGCTTCAACCCTGGTGGTGTTCAAGGCCAGGTGGGACAGAGCCTTGGGTGACATGGTTTAGTGTGAGGTGTCCTTGTCCATGGCAGGAGGTTAAAACTGGACGATCTTAAGGTCCTTTCCAGCCATAACTAGTCTATGATTCTCTGATTCTGCATACGTTTGACAATAATCACACTTTTCTCCTACTCCAGAAGAGGTCCAGTGTGTGGAACAGATACAGAACACAAATCTCACTTCTTAGGGGAAACACCTCAGTTAATTTGCAGGAGGATGGGAAAAAGCAGTAACAAACTAAAGAGCTCAGCCACTGAGCTGAGCCTAGCTGAGGCTCTACAGCCTGACCTAATACCAGTCCGCCATTGCCAAGGCCACCGATGGCCTTTCAGGAGAGAGTAGCGGTGCATAGCAATGGAATATAAGCTGTATAACAAGACTCTCAGCAGAGTTACAGCTCAACAAATGGACATTTAACATCTGTTGGTTTGAGAGAATTTGTTAATGATAAATTTGTTATTTTATCAGAAATTATCCAATGACAAGCTTCAAGAGAGCACACTGCATGTCTCCCAGTCCTGTTTTAAGAGCAACTTGCTGGTTTACTTCCTACTTACAGAACCATAGGATAATTCTGGATTGAAGGAACCTCAGAAAGTCTTTAGTCCAGCCTCCTATTTGAGAGGTAACATGGGGAACCTGCTTGTACCTAGAGTTTATCACAGATGAGTCAGTGAGAGTATCACAGTTGAATTTGTGGGTCTCCTCAAAAAAAAATAAGCAGCTGATAAGTGTCTGTGCAGGACAGAAGAAGGTTTGAAGACCTTGGTATTGAAAGTCCTTAAAATTTTTAGCTCCCTGAGGTTGTGAGCACCTTCTTAATAGTTAAGCAGTTGCAGGGCATTTCTTCTTGCTCTTCTAAGACAAAGTTCAGCTTAATGGTTGGACTTGGTGATCTTAAAGGTCTTTTCCAACCTGGTTGATTCTATGATTCTGTGCATAGACTTTGAGTGGAGGTTACCCGCTGCCTGGCTAGGTGCCCACAGTGCTCACTTGCCTGCCTCAACCACAGCGTGAAGCTGGATACAGATATCTGGTCCAGAGGAGCACCTATGTAATTTAGCTGTTGTGTCACTATCCAAACACACTGTTTCTGTGTCTAAATCCAGATCATTAGCCCACTTGGATTTTTATAGTTTCCTCCTACAGTTCTTCCTTAAAGAAAGGAAGTTGAAACAAATATCAAGCTTCAAAAGTAGCTTTATATGACTAATCAGGCTGCAAGTTTAGCAATCTTAAATGTGCTTGTGTTGCTGAAGAGCTCACCTCCTTTGTAAGCACAGGAAACAGTATCTCTCTTTATGGCTTCTATGATATATAGGACATAACTCTTCTCTCTTGCATCGAAGTCTTTGTTTATGGTGTTAATAGAACAGGATCCTGATTTACTATATAGCATTTGTAACTTAGTTCATATCCTTGATGCTCATAGTGGTAACGTTATTTGTCCAGTTACTCAACACAGGGAAAGCGAATACAGGTCATCTGCTCCCCGAGCACAGATTTTAGCTGTGAGATACACGTTTTCACTGAACTTTTCTCTCACTGCACCATGCTCCCAAGGCATCTCCTACGTTCATCAGCTCTCAGGTGCATCTAAAAAGAATAAATTACATAATGCCAAGTTATGTGAATCTGGCAAAACCAACAGAGATCTTATTACTGGCACCAGGAGTTACTTAAGAGCCAAGTGCAGGAGGAATTGTAGAACAGAAAATAGGATCTATTTCTTTTTCTGCTTCTGCAGGACCGTACCTTTCCCTTTCTTTTCTCAGTTTGGATACTCCATATGTTTGCTGTTTCTGCATTTCTCATGTTTTCTTCTCTCAGTTCCCCTGCCATACCTCATTTACCTTTTCTGATTCTATGGAAGTCAATTTTGCCAAGCAGGCTTTCTCTGCCTACTGCATTTTGTGATCATTTGTATGCAGAATGCAATCTATACGAATTAACTAGATCCTAAATATATATCAAATCCAACATGCATTTTCAGGTTTGTGAAATTACATTCCTGCCTCTGCTGATCCATCTGCTCGTAGGTACCATATGTCAGTTACTTTATCAGGAAGCTTCAGGGGGATCCATTAGAGAGAGTCCACAGCATAATTAGGAAAAAGAACATTTGTTTTCCCAGCTGCCCTGTTTTCATCTTTCCTTTTCAAATGTTCTGCTGATTTCAATTAAGCTCACCATAGATGTGCCATCCTGGTGAACCTGGGGAACTAATTGCTTTAAAACTTAATATCTTGCTTGCAAGGTGGATTTTCTTCAGTTGGTTCAGCTGTAATCCCAAATGCCTCGAAGGATGCTGTCACAAAATATGCCTTGCTGTGGGGCAGCTCTGCTGTCTGCCAGCAAGACAGCACTGTCCTCTAAAGATGAGCAGCTGAACCTCAGCAAACCCCAGCGCGGGGGATGCGTTGTTTGGGAAGGACCCTGGCCAGCACAGTGGTGGCCACAGCTCCACCTCTATCCTTGCTGGTGCTCTACTTGAGTTTTTAATGGGACAGAGGCAGAAGGAAATCCCCATCCACTTCTTGAAGCACATTGTACTGGTGATGTCCAGGCTGATGTCCTCCCCAGCCAGGAGTGACCCAGGGTGTTGCAGGACCCCCATGGTGGTTCCTGTTTCCTGGTCTGCTTGAGGAGAGGCAGTGGGTGACACATAGACACATAGGCATGCTGCTAGGGCACTGGGATCTGAGTTCAGCTGCAGGATTAATATTTATCAGCTGGTTTCCCTCTTGTCCAAGGGAACAAGCTTGTGCACAAAACATTTTATTTCATTAGGCAGCTATTTTGTTTTGTTCTGTCTTTTTAACCTTGTTTGTAGAGGTCACTCTCCTTTTGCAGTACAGAAAGCACAGGAAATGTGCATCTGCTACAGGAGCGCAAAGTGGTGGTGTTCACAGAGCTCATCTTGCAGCCTTGGCTGGTCTAAAACAAGCTCTGTTGCCTCCTCAGGTGAAGTTATCCTGTCTATGGCTAGTGTGGCTATGACAGAAGCAGACTACTTGCCCTGAGGCTTGCTGTGCTTTGCTGGACACCTCAGTGCTGCTCACGGCATGTCCAGGCGATGGTTCTGAGCCATCCTGTCCCCCTCACCTCTCCACAGGAAAACCCCAGCAGAGCCTGAAAGATGGTCTGGGGGGATCAGGTGTGTCCACACAAGCTAGAAACAATAGCATCATGGTGGCAACGGCATGTCCTTGCCCACCAGCCTCCCCATACATGGTAGGGGCCACTTTTATCTCTCCAGGGCCTCTGCCACAAGCATGCAGTGGCGTGCAGCAAAGGCTGAGTGCAGCTGCATCCAGAGCATGCTCCTCATAGCTGCTCGTTTCCTCTGAAGAGCTTAGCCCCAGCCAAGTTGGAGGTGAAGTAGGTGTTGGGAGAGTGGAAAGAGTTAAGTCCAGTGGAATGGGATGAGTAGCATTCGATTGGTGCAGTTGTGCTGCTCAGCTGGAGTATCCCTCATGGAGGGGACTCAAACCATTAGCCTTGTCACTTGTTCTGGCCTCCTCCTGCATTGTCTTATGTGAGATAGCAGCATCCCAACAAGCAAAAGCACACTGGTAGCCAAATCTGTAATGCTTAATGCTTAAAGCTTGCCTGTTTGTCCACAACCCATTCTTATTTGGAAGCAATTTACTCTGTGTGCTCCCCCAGCTCTGATGCATTAAATCATCCTCTGCTTTTCTCCACTTCTCTCCTGTATTCGTTTCTCTGTCCAGTGCAATTTGCACATCTCATCAGCTTTAGTGCATCTGACACATTTTAGAGCAGTTTCAAGTTCAGCATTGCTTTCCCAGGGCAGGCTTGTACTGGAGAAAATCCCATAGGAAGATGTGCCTTTATGCATTGTGATCTCTAAAGAGCTTAGCAATGCAATAGATACAGAGTGCCAGGAGTGCCTTGTTTTATTTAATTAAAGTAGGTGGGGTTTAGCTGCCAAGATGCAAGTTTTGTTCTTTTTCACTTCTTAGTATAATTACCTAACTATAAAGATCCACAAGGAAATAAGGGAGGAACAGTTATTTAGCCAAAAGGAGTCAATAGATGCAACTGATTAATAAGTCATGGGTGCTTACTCGCTACTTACTTTTCATGTATTGCCTGCAAGGATATTAGAAATACTGAACAAAGGTTAATTTTATGGGATCTAACTGTTAAAACTGGAGTAAGGATTTCAAGAGATGTCTCCCAGAAAACAGCAGTGTGTGCTAATGAGGCAATGCCAGACTTCAGCTTATTTCTAGAACAGACACATCATGGTTGCTTGCTGTTTGCCCCAGGTTGCCAGAGCAGCTCTCACCGGGGGAAGCAGAGCAGGATGCTTCACTCCCCTGTGCTCTCAATTGAGTTTCCTCATGCAATTTACAGCTGGATTATTTGGAGCCACTGGAAATCAAATATTTATAAAATCATATGTACCTTCTGTTTCACTTGAGAATTTTGGGACCAAGCAGTAACTCTGACCTTGAAGAGGTCTGTCAATGCCTGGCAGCACAATGCTGTGGGTGAGCAGTAAGGCCACTCAGTCATAAGGAACTGCATTTCATCAGGGTGGTGTGTAAATATAATTAAAACTTCAGAGAGCTCAAATAAACATCAGGCTCCTGATGAGTTAGTTCAGCTGGATGTGGTAAGAGAAATTAGCAAAGCTGCTGTTGCTGCATCGCATCAGAGACTTGCCTGCTGTTGACCAAAGGGTTTGTGGACTTTGCATGGATCAGGCTGTGCAAGGCTCCACTCTGGGTTTCTACCAGTTTGTGCCACATAAGTGAAGACATGTGCTACTGTGTGGAGGCTGAGACCTCAGCGAGACCCTCATTTAATGTTGCCCTGGGCTTCAGACACCGTGTCTTCCACTGGGATGTGCTTAGAAGTGATGTTCAGGGTGGGTGTCACTCAGAACCTCTGCTAAGGACAAGGGCCCACCACCAGCAGAAGTACTTTTTTGAAGCAAGCATTCTGTACAATGAGCTGTTCTGAGAAAACAAAAGGTATTTCATGGGTGTGTGATACCTGTGCCCTGGTCTTCGTGGCTTAAATGAGCTGCGAGCTTCTCCTGGTGTTTCAGAATAATTTCTCTTCATCTCACCCTTTGCACTTCTGCATTCCTATTCCTGCTGTAGGCCATTGGACGCCCTCACATGCCTGCCTACTGGTCTCTGGGATTTCACCTCTCCCAATGGGGTTACGGCAGCATTGATGTTTTAAAGAAAACCATTGATCGTATGCACCACTATGATATCCCATATGTAAGTATGAATTTTTCAATGTGTATGCTAATTCTACAATCCAAAGTGACAGGAATAAAACTGTGATAGCAGAAAAGTGATTTATCCTACAAAGAGAATTGTAGAATAAAAGACTGTTCATAATCTTATTTAGTAGTTGTGCATGTAATACGTTATAATGCTTAAAAGAACATTTAAAGCAGGCGTTGAACACGAGGTTTAAGTGCTGCTCTTGGCTGCACAGCAGGTGATTCTGGTGTGGATTTACTGTTATGCAGTATGACGTGCTAGCGTTTTAAAAATAAATTATTGTACTTCTGATGTGTATCACTGCCAAACAGTTGCTAATCTAGGACTTATACATTTTCATTTTGTCCATTGATACCGTGTAAGTTTATAAGAGCTGAATCTCCCCTGATAATTATTTACACTTATTATAGCCAATCACTTAGGTTTGAGTTGGAAGGGACTTTTAAAGGTCATCTAGTCCAAATCCCCTGCAATGAGCAGGGACATCTTCAACTAGATCAGGTTGCCCAGAGCCCTGTCCAATCTGACCTTTAGTGTTTTCAGGGATGAGGCATCTACCACCTCTCTGGGCAACCTGTTTCAGGGTTTCACCATCCACACTATGAAAAATTTCTTCCTTATATCTAGTCTGAATCTCCCCTCTTTTAGTTTAAAGCTGTTACCCCTTGTTCTACTGCAACAGACCCTACTGAAGAGTCTGTCCCCATTCTTCTTATAAACCTCATTTAAGTATTAGAAAGGTGCAACAAGGTCTCCCCGGAGCCTTCTCTTCTCCAGGCTGAACAACCCCAACTCTCTCAGCCTTTCCTCAGAGGAGAGGTGCTCCATCCCCCTGATCATTTTTGTGGCCCTCCTCTAGACTCGCTCCAACACAGAATCATAGAATCATAACATGTCCATGTCTTTCCTGTGCTGAGGACTCCAGAGCTGGATGCAGTACTAATGCAATGTTTACTTTACAAATGTTTTAGGATGTCCAACATTTTGATATTGACTACATGGAGCGTCACCTGGACTTTACCTATGACAAAGTGAACTATGCAGGTCTGCCACAGTACCTCCAACAGCTGAAGAAGGAAGGAATGCACAATGTCCTGATTCTGGTAAATGAACAATGTTGCTAATTATTTCTCTATTTGTAAGAGCTATTTTTGTCATAGTGTTCATAGAAGTATCTAGATGCCAATGCACACATGCTGTTATACCAGATTTTCTATTTTTATCATTTGTTGAGAAAAGCTGAAGAACAATTTCTTATAGATTTCATATTTAAATTCTTGCATTTATCAGTTACCTGTGTACCAGCACCATCCCTATACCATAACATTAATTCTCTTTCACTTTGTCTCACTCAGTTTTGAGAAATTTTGCCTCTGTTAAGGAGTGAGTTGAGGTAGGATTGGTTTCATGCCATTGTTTTCCTAAAAATGAACAAATGAGTTTAATATGCACGTATAAACAGCTGAATAGTGGAAAAGTCTATTCATAATCATTCTGGAAAGCTAGTAACTACAATTCACGTTGCCTCATGCTTACTTTTCATCTGAATTAATGTAAGAGATGCTCATTTGCATGAAAATTTGTGGGAAATGTATGTTGAACCTGTAACCAAAATTTGTGTGTGACCAAATGGAGTAATTTGTACAGAATTGAAATCAGAGTTTTACATCTTCCCCGCCAGTTCTCCCAACCAAGTTTGCTGTTTCTCTCCAGCAGGTCCCCATACATGTCCTTGTGCCTAAATTACTCTTTGTAAGCTAAGTGAGTGCCAATGGTGTCAAGGAAACAAATTAAATTGACATTTAAACAAATAATAATAAAAAAAGAAATTAAGAAGTTAAATAAAAGTCCATGACAGATGTACAGACCATGCTCTCCAGGGTCCCCCAGCAGCATGGTAGTAGGAGGGCTGCACTCCCCAGCACAGGTTCTTCATCTAAAAATCACATCATCTTGTAAAACAGATCAAGTCAGAAGTGCCTCCTCGTGCTTATTTTTAATTCCACAATTTGCTGTAAAGTTCAGCATATGACTGAGGATGGACTAGTCAGCACCACAGACACCCATAGCAGTGTTTGCTCTTTAAAATAGTTATAAGATTTGCTGTTCTTTGGGTTGCTAGTGGGGGGTTTTGTAGTTTTCTTAAAAGTACCTGCTCTGAATTTATTATTGGCCTAATCTGCACTTTGTTGTTGTGCTATAATTATATTGACTGCTAGGAATCTCAAACAAAGCTACACATCCCAAGTGATTAATTACATATTGATAATGGAAATAACAGCTTATAAGTGCCGTTAGCCAGCAATTTGTCCAGAAAGATATGTCCCCATGAATGTCCCAGTTCTTTTGCAGTTGTAAACTCAAGAGAAGCTCCAGGGTGCAGCAGTGAAAACAGTTTCTGTCACTAGAGGTCTAAGGCACAGAGTTTAAACAACAGATCACTAAGCCACTCTGATGGAGAGCAACTTCAAGACAAAAGTAGTCCAAAATTAACTGGATGCATCATTGTAAATAATTAACAGTGATAGATGAGCACATGTGGTGTCAGGACTGAATGCTCTTTCTGTTAGTTATTTTAAATTCCCTATCTCCTAAATGCTACTGTAAAAGTTACCTAGTCCATTTGAGCTATTAATTGTGTTACCTCAAAAAAGTTTGAAAGACGTTACTATATCAGTAAAATACCGTGAGTTTGGAGTAGCTCTTCCTGTGCACACTTTGGCCTTTCAGGAAATCCATAGTAGTCATCTCTCTTTCATCAGAGTAAGGATGCTTCCAGTTGTTTTGTACTTGCTTCTGAGTAAGAAGCTACAAGCAAGCAGTCATGGATCAGTGGGCGAGCTACGTTATCTATCTTCTTACTTATGAGCTTAACTTCAACATTTTTAAAAGCCCTTTCAGTTTCTCAGATGTCACATGCTAGAGCAGGGCAAGGAGGTGTTGCTATATAAATCCAAATTCAACTGTTAGGCAGATGCAATGAGTGTAATAACAAAAATTCTTAATCCATGCAATGAGCTAATGGGAATCCAGATAGGAAGCCCTTCTTTCTTCCTTCCACTAACTCATAACCAAGAATTGTCTTCTGCTCTAGATCTTTAAGTAAGCTTGTGAAAAAGAGCAAAATCTGATCCAGTTTGTCCTTCATGTTTTAAAAGCTGATAGAAGGTACAGGTTGCACTGGTAGTGAAGTTTTCTGTTTTCACTTGATTACAGTGGCTGATATTTTTGTCAAACTCTGACTGTTAGCATTCCAGTAAGTTGAGTCAGGAGCTGGAACAGTATATAAGGCTTCATTCCCAAGTGACAGCAAAGCCATGCTAACTGCAATCAAGGCAAGTGTAATCCAGTTTGATTACAAAAGGGCAATTTTCTATTTAGATTCCCTTTGGGTAGTGACAGTAATGAGTGAGTTTCCCAAGTGCAGCAGCACATTGCTGCCTCTCTTGTGATGATTCCAGGAAGTGGGCTCTGCAGTCACTTAGTGTCATGTAAAACCGCTACTAAATGGATTTAGGGGAGACAGGTTCAGTCCTCCTCATCTCAGACCACTATGGTCACAAGCAAAGCACAGATCCTGACAGGCAGCAATACTAACAGCAGTAACGTGCCTGAGGACAGGACCCTGAACTTGGTTGTGCAATGGCTGGTTCTTCACCATCCGGAAGTCCAGTCTCCGCACTTTCATCCAATGCTGAGAGCCCTCCATGCCTACAATCACCTTGATAGTAGCATAGACCCATTATCAGAGTCTAAATGCAGTCCTTCAGCACCTCTCTCTCATGATCTCTTTCAGAGGCCACCCAATTTTGCCTATGAGTGTCAGTACTCGGTCATCATTATAATGTTGAATAATGTGCATGCTTCAGCTGAGTCAGAACAACTATGTTCTTTAGAAACAAAGAAAGAAATTCTAAAAGTAACAATGACTACAGTGTAAAATTACAAACATTATTACTGAAGAGGAGATTTAACAAAAGGCCTTGTATACCTTCCATTAAAACACTTAAAGTAGAAACAGCTAGGAATAATGTGAGTGACAACTCATTTAAAAGTCAATCGCAACATGCTTATGATTCAAAACAGTGTTTGATATCTTTAACATTTTAAAGTCCATCTCTATCAGCTGTGGAGGCTAAAATTTCCAAAGGTGAGTTCTTATGGATATGCATCAAAATTTATGTTTGGGACCATAGGTAGAAGCACACAGGTCTGGATAAGTGCTGGATGCCCCCAAGTCTCAGGGCAATCAGTTGGAGTTAAGGATGGTCAGCACTTCCTTTCCAAGAGCTGCTAACAGGCATGAACTTCCTCCCCCACAAACAACCCACGAATGCACAGGAGGGTTTTGTTCTCTTTAGGATGATACTAAACCTGCATAATATAAAGGATTTGTGCACTGGAATAACCTTTCAGATGAGCAAAACCAGAAATCTGGATTAGGAATAGCTAATTAAGATGACCTTCCAACCTTTAAGTCCCTTGAGAGGCATCTTTTATGCAATTATGAGATAATTATTGCAGATGGAGAGTTTTCTCTTTTCCAAAGCTGAACTATTGAGTTAAAAATGTAATGGACACTTATAATTATTATGGAGGTGATGCTGGAGCTAGATAAAGTTGATCAGAATTTTGCTTTTAAGGTAGGGATTTAGCAGGGACTTTTGTTTATGAGGCATGGAAAAATATGCTTTCTTCACTAAGGCTATAGTTATCAGAGTGCTTAGAATTAAATCAGACAACAACTTCAGGTTTAAATGAGCTTTAAACATGCCTTTAAAGAAATCCACCATTTGGGTAATTCTTTTGGTTTAAAGAAGTTTATTCCTTAGACTTTCACATTTTCATGGAAATTCACTGAAGTTACTGCACAAGCTCGACGTGAATGGAAGAATTGTTTCAGTGTTTTTTCCATTGTGTTTCATGACTGGAAGGTTTTGCCTTAAGCAGAACCTGAAGGAATAACATTTCCTCAGAAAAAAGAAGTGAAGAATTCCCTTATTCTGAAATGTCTGCAGTCTTCCTCTGTTCTAAGTAACACAAAGCAAATCACTGCTCCCAGTCAGAGACACATTGCAAAGTACACTTATCTCCTTTAGGTCCAGTTGACTGCTGAGCAGAATTGAATAGTATCTCCTCATTCACCAGCATTTCAAAGTATTCCTAACTTTATTACTTACTACCGTGGTGGGCCACCATCTTCCCCAAGGGAAGATTAGGCTCCCTTTAACGAGCTTGGTGGCTATCAATGACCATCCTGAGGCAGAGAAGCTGGTGCTGTTAATGCCACTGGCAGTAATGGGAGGTGGTGATGACCCCAAGATTGAGAGGAGCAGCAAGGATGAGCTATGGGGTATAAAATCCTGTGGACTTCACACCTGGGGAAAACATATGGCCCCACAGGCATGTGTGAATTGGGTTGTTCTGCACTAGGCTGATATAAACTGAGACAAGGGGGCACAAAACCACAAAATGTATGGCTTTGTAATGGAAAATAACTACGGTGCTTGAAGGTAGTTGACATAGTTTCAGGTCC
>JBCJKH010040158.1:0-10223 GCA_039877255.1 Loriculus beryllinus | reverse complement strand
TGTGTTTCTACAGAGCTCGCTTGTAATTTTCATTTTTAGTAATTTGGCCACATTTAACTTATGTTCATTTTAATGATGTGTAAAATCTGTTGTTGAATATCACTTGGTGTTCCCTGTGCTGCTAATAGAACAAGAGTTATTGGCTCTCAGAAATTAGCTTTTATTTGACAGATCTTTTTTCTTTTTAAAACTAGGATATTTGTAGTGTGTTGTTAAGTTGAAGTATACTGTGAAACTGCATGATGTGGCATCATGAACTTCCTCATTTTGTCTGTTTACATTTCCATGCAAATTTCTTCCCAGCAAAGGTAAGTGAGTTTTGGGTTACCATTATAAAGAAACTAAGCCTGATCCTCTTTTTGTACTTTGTAGCTGAAAAGCTGAAAGACGATGCTGGCTCACAAGTTTGGGGGAAAAAAAAAAAAAAAAAAAATACATACTTGTTTCAGTTCTGTTAAACTTACGGGATTGCACATTTTCATTTACCACTACATTAAGTAACTCAAGTACACCCAGCTGTCTAAATTTGGACTTTTGCTCAGAAGCTAGCTTGCTCTGATTTCCAGAGGAAAATGCTCACCTTCTGATTGCATGCATCATACCACGGGTATCAGACTGTCAGAAGCCTGAACTTCTAAAACAGAGAGAACTGCTGGTGTTGATTTTTCTATCTCAAACTCTATTTTAACGCTTATTGTGCCCATTCATCCTTTGTACCATTCTAATTCTTGTCATGGGTACCAAAATAAGAGCCCATACATGTTCACAGTGCAGAGCTGCCCAGCAGTGCAGTCTTGTTCAACTTATGCCTGACTGGAAAGCGTGTAGGCACCAACCATTAGCTTCCTGTGATAATGGCAGTTCTAGAGGACACTGAATCAAGACCATAAATTTAATTCATGTAAGTCAATGAAAAATAACAATGAGGGACCAAAGCTGGATTTGAACTGATCACCTAAGGAGGAAAAACTCCATATCCCATTGTACTGAGCTATCTGGAACTCTGCCTCTGGCTGGAGGTTTAGAACACAGTAATATGCTGCCACAGGACACAGAGTGTCTGTCTTCATAAAGAAAAATGGAGCAAAAAAAAAAAAAAAAAAATTAGTTCCCTTGTAAGATTACTGTTTTTAAATTAGGGAAGTATATCTCCAGCCTGAGAGCTGCTAACTTCTCTGTAGCAAAGGCTTTTGTGTTATTTCTTATGGTCTGCTTAGCAGTTTATTACTGAGAAACAGTGACAAAGTAGTCGAGAGAGGGGAACTCAACCCACAGCAGTGTGAATCTCCTGTTAAGAATTTTAAATCTTTCTTATTAGGACTAACCTGCATACTTCTAAATCATCAGATAAGTCATCATACAACATTGAAGGCTTCTGAACATCATCAGTCACACCGGGCTCTGCCCCAGCAGGTGCTCCATTATTGGGGACTGCTAGGGCATCACTCCCAGAGCCTCCCTCTGCAAAGCAGTCCTTCAAATCTTTACTGTGTCTAAGGAAAGATGCAGAGTGCTGATCTCCGTAGTAGCTTTTTCCTTTGCTTTTTCCACATTTTCTTGAGGAAATTCTTGCTTCCTGAGATGACACTGAAGACTGTGATTCCTTTAGCCTTGGAACCCTTCTTCGACGGTGATTTAAAGTAGGATTTTCAGGGTCAGATACCTCTTGCTTGTTTTTCCCCACTGTCCCCAAAGTGACAAGTTCAACAGCATTATTGTTTGAGGACCCATCCTGGTTAATGCATGATCTAGTGTTCTTTCTCCCTCTCCTGGGTATTCTGGCCTTTTCTCTTGCTCTCCTCCTAGCCTGAGCCCACTGACTCTCATCCGAAGACGATGATGAATCAGATGCATTCCAACTGGACCTTGCAGGCTCAGGATGCAATTTACAGTCTTTCCCTTTTCCTTGCTTTTCTGCATGCTCACCAGTGTCTCCAGTCTCTCTTTTCCGCCTAAACCGTCGTTTTACTTGTTTCTTACCAGACCCCCTATTAGAAGGGGTCAACACCATAACAGGGATTGCATGTTCAAGCTCATCTTCTGACAAATCATGCAAGGTAGTAGATCTAGACAAAGCAGTAAGCAAAGGAAAGGGATGGAAATGGTAAGGGTGAGTGGAAGGAGAGAAATCACAAAAAAAAAGAATGAAAATGAAAACATGAATTTTAATTTAAAAACATGAGACTGAAAAGCAAAAAGACAACCAAACCAAAAAGAGATCAAAAGAAAACTAAAGTCTATGTAAACTATGAATGGTATTAAGCAGAAGCAAGAACTACATATAATGTAATAAAAACAACTAACAAGTATCAACCAGATTAGAGTATACTTTTCTCAGCACATACCTACAAATGTCCTGAGTGGAAGGGCAGACAGACAACCGTGACTGACTCCTGGGAGCTGTTCCTGTTGTAGGACTGCTTGCCTGTTGAAATAAGTTAGACAGTTTGGAATCTTTGTCCATGAAATACATTACAGATATTTTACTGCTTTGCCACATGATTAAAAAATTAAAGTAACTGTTGCTGCTGTTCATAGTGCACTGTTAAACACATGCAAGCTCACAAAATACAGGAAGCCTGACCAAAAGTGAAACCTGTTTGTGGAACTAAGTGTGACTGAAGTGTTTTAGCTCTCATTTGCTCATGACTACTTTTTATCACTGTTTGAGGAAGCAGCTTTCAACATTGAAATTTCATTTGGGTTTTGAATGCCTGATGGGAAAGGATGTTGCTTTTATTTCATGCAATTAAACAATCATGATGATTCCTTTCAAAATGGAGTGAAGTGCATTTAAATTATGCTGAGTGAGGAAGAGAACAAAGCTAACCTATATTGAGTGGACTGACAGAATGGCACAGAAATTAAAGCGCATTTTAAAAGGTTTCCAATGCAATCTGATCTTCTAGAAGAGCTGAAAAATGTTAAACTGATGAACCTGAAAACACCAAAGTGCTTGCTACATCTCTACAGAGCTGATCACATTCTCAAACAGCAGGAGAGATAAAAACCACATTTATTATGTGACATTTTGCTTATCAGGTTGTTGCTACAAACTGTAGGCTCAGTTGCTCAATACTTCTACTGAATATACATTTTGATGGTGTTAACAGCAAACCATTTCAATCTGCTTCACAGTCTACTGGCAGCATAGCTGTATGGAATCCAAATTTAAATCAAGGGCTTTGGAATTCAGGATCACCCATGAAGTACAGTACTGTGGGAAGAACATTCCATACAAATAATTCTTGAGGCTTTGACCTTCCTTTAGCTGGTAAGGACATTACCTTTTAGTATACAACCCTACCCTGTTATAAGCACCACTACCAAATCGAGACAAAGTACTATAAGCCTAAGTATTCCACAAGATCACACACCAGATACAAAGGAAGAACGACTGTTAAGCAAACATACAAAGTACAAATAATAAGATGCAAAGGCTGTCATCCCAAGCTTTTTTACTAGTAAATCAAATTCAGTCACATGTAGAGTCCATAATGAAAATTATTATCTATCTCAGCTTTTGCAGATATTTTTGTGGTGTCAGTTTGAAAATTAATAGTAGAAGTAAAAATAAACACAGCAAGTACCTGCTGACACTTCACTTTTATCCAGGGTTCTACCCATTGTATTTTATGCATAGATCTTTTAAAAACACCAGTCACATCTATGTGCATTTTTGTTTTTAATGGGATATCATCTGGGAATTAAGAACAGTGCTTTTCCATGAAAACAATCTTACAGCTTTTGGAATTCAAAAACTTTTTACCTCTTGATTAATATCTCAACAGCAAAAATATTAGTAATTCTTTACTAGCAGTTCCATGAAATAACTCAGGTGTATGAAAACTAAGCCAACACAAGAAAGTAAATCGACAGCATTTTTGGGCACAATCCTTATGTTCAAATGTCATTGCAATGCCTGGTCCACCAGAGAAGGAACTTTAGTGTGTCTACATGCAGTCTAATGCTAGGAAAAAAAAAACAAATATCAGTGACAGAAATTGTATTTAATATATTTTCTTCTGTAAAAGCAACATTTCAATTGCATGTAGTATACAGGAATATGAATTTTTCTTACATACATATTAGAAACAGATGGCATATGTATGTTTGGGTATATAATCACTTCAGCCTCTGTGATTACTTTTAAGTGATTAGGCATAAATTAAGCTACTTAATAAGGAAAGATGTAGACATCAGCACAAACCACATTGCTGGGCTATATGCTGCTGATGTGTGAAAAAAATGTCCCTCCAGACTAAACTGCAGGTGAAGGACTGATGAAGAAATCCAGGCCTAGAGTAAAGTGTGGATTCCCAAATCCATCCTTTGTGCTTAGCTTCCATTTCTTTCTCCCCTCACAACTGCAGGACCCTTACCATTGCTTCTTTCATGATCTGTGTACTACAAGGGTTCATCTCGACCTTAAGTGGCCAGGTCATCCTCATGCAAGTTTTGTATTGCCTTGCCACAAGAATTTATTATACCCTTTGAAGGGATAAGAAGAATGACTAAGCTGGCCCAGTAACCGTACAGTAGGTCTGCACAAGTTCAAGAAACTTTCAACAGCTATTAAGGTAGGAAGTCAGCTAGACATTACTTCAGAGGGCTGAAATCAAGCCAAAAATTAAAACAAATTCCTTGAAAAGCTTTTACATTTATTATTCAGGACTGGAGACAGGTGGAAATCTAATTATTTTTAGATAAAAATTACATTACCAGCTTGATTGCTTAAATTCTATATTTTACTCTCAGCTGTAAAGAGATCTGGACTGTTTCAGCCTTGCTCAGTCAAATTTACTTTCTAGTTCCCCTGCACTGGCATAATGATGTTATGTTTAGTTGCACATAACTCAGAGGAAGGTTTATTTCCTTCTAAAATAATTTATATCAAAATCTTAAAAAAAAAAAAAAAAAAGGAAGGTTTTTGCTTGTTTGTATAATCCCTATTGAAGCAAGCCTGACATCTGGGCAGAGAAATAGCCTATGCACCACTTAAATCTTCAAAAGCAAAGCAAGTAAACTGCCAAGTTATGCACATGAGAATTCAGATTCATAAGCAAGATTCATTCAATAGGTTTCTACAACTTTTAAATACAAATTTTGATTTTTATCTACCCTAAAGTAGCTTTTAATGGTTACATCATAGATGCATAGAATAGCAATTTGGAAGGGACATCAAGGAGCACCTGGTCCAACCTTTCTTGGCAAAAGCACAATCTAGAGAAGATGGCCCAGTAACCTATCCAGCTGAATCGTTAACGCGTCCAGTGCTGGGGAAATGAAAATGAACTGATAAAATGATTTCTAAAACCAAGAAAGTTTGTGCTCCTGATATTCATTATTTGATGTTTAGTTATGGAACTTACGTAGCAGAGGGCCTTATTTTGTAAATAATTCCCATCTTATCTCTGTAAATTAAAGAGGAGTGGAAGGACCTCTTAATGTCAGGTGTGTTCCTGCTATCACATGCAATATGAATATAATCATTCGCAGTTCATCGAGCTGTTTTTAAAAACTTGCAAATTCCAACTCAGCAGGAAGCTTGTTCCAGACCTTTACTCCAAAACCTCTTTGCTTTCTCATGCTACCCACATTCTGACAGCACAAACTGTACCTGCTTTCTGCTGCCAGCACTACCTCTGGGCTTACCTCATTTCTTTCAATAATATTCCCTCTTAGCCATCTCGCCTACTTGCTATACATTCCAAACAAGTATATCTTTTTTTTTTTTTTTTACATACTTATTTTATTAAGTTCAGCTTCACCATGGAGATACCTAAAGTAGCATTTAGTCAGGTGTTGTGTTTACAAAGCACGGTATACAGCTATATGGAAGGTCCAGATTAGATCCTAGAAAGGATAGAGTTTTATCAGTGCTGTGTTTTGCTTCCTCTGAGCAACAGAGTGGGCTGATGAACCCAACCAAGTACTGAACAAGTTCTGCGTTCATTCAGTTGGTGCTACCTTGGAGTTTCTGCAATAGTGTGATGCCACAAAACACTGGTCCATCACCCCTGATCATAATATATGCCTTCTTTTATTTTTAATCATCTTTAAGGCTAGTTTTAGTAACAAAATACAAAATGTATTAAGCGGTATCAAGTTTATTTTAGAGGCATATCTGAAAAATCAGAACATGATCATATTAATATATTCCAACGACATCATATCAGTCCAGCTCTTTTGGGAATTTATATACTACAGATGTCAGAAAGAGTACCGAGCACACAGATCTTATTGCTATAATTGCTATCCCACTGCTATACTGCTATTTAGCACACTGAATATTTTGAGATACTGTATTTATTGAATAGAGGGATCAGAGTGGTGCTCTGGACTCAATTCCACTTGGCAGGCAGAATAAGGATTTTTTTAAAACAATAATATTCCTTGAATGTCTGACTACTTCAGACAGCTATATTGCACAGCTCATCTGAATGGGAAAACTAAACTAGCACTGTACTAATTCTATCAAAGCAAATTATATCATCTACATAATTAAATGTGGCAATTCAAAATAAAGTTGTTTAACAATTCATTTATAAGCAAGGCAGCTAATTTCTCAGTGCCATCGACACAAGAAAGATGTGTGAAGGATAATGCCAACTCCAGCTGATTAAGTCTAGCATTTCAAAAACATTGTTAGTTGAGAGAGATTCCGCTGTCACCACCTTCTGCTCTCTTGGCCAGTTTTGATGAACCCTCTTGTCAAAGATATGCAATTCAATTAACTGACATGACAGGGCACTTATCCATAATTACTTTTGATACATTCAACAGGAGTTGATATTATGCTTTTTAAACAGAATATTGGTAAGTATAAAGTTTTCAGGACAAGCAAGATAATAATCATTTATCTGACACAAGCAAACTTCAGTATCACACACGTGTATGTGTTAAAGATTACAGCAAAGACAGAAATGGGGGACAGAATGAAGTTCAACTGATTATAACAGTAAGAATTTCAAATCAAGATTGCCTTTACATTGGTGTTCACAATCTGACAGAATATTCCAGATAATAACAAGAAATCAGAAACCTCACTGACTATTGCTTAATGCTGCTTGTTAAAAGGAGTCCAAGAACGAGTCAAATTATGCTTTTCTTAAAAAGAGAAAAGGGCTCTACTTTGACCTAACAGAAAAGCTAAGCAAAACATTCCACAAACGCAAAGCATTCATATATGGAGTTGAGCTTTAAACTAACAAACCAGATGTAAAGGACAGCTGATAAAAAATGGCCTCACAGATGTCACCAGAAAAGCTAATGAATCCTCTAATGCTTCTCTAATGCTGAATAAGGAACGCCAAAGGCATTTCTAAAACCTGCTCAGCTTACAATACTGCTTAAGTAGAAAGGTGCAGAAAATTGAGAGATGATAGGGCAGACAGGAAATATGAATAATGCTTTTATTCTCCTACTAAGTATATGCTTTATAGCAGTGATGTATAACAGAATCCTCCAGATCTCACCAGCCAGTACAGTTAAAAAGACGAAACTTCATCCTATTAAAATAATGGCACACCAACGAATGGTTACCTTAGAAGATAGAAGAGTTTGCATGGCAATAAGCTCAGCAGGAGATCTAGTCTGTGTATTCTCATCTGAAAAATTCTGTTTTTTAAACAATGCAACTTTTTATGGAAAACATCCATCTTTCTAAATTTTTATTTGGATTATTTCTCAGGTCTAAAAAGATCAAAAATGCAGTGGAAATGACCCAAGACAGGTATATCTTACAAAGTGTGTCCTGATGGCAAATGAAAATGGGTTTGGTTAAAGGCGGGTTCTTGGTGGTTTTTTATTGCTGCTTGAGTTTTTTTCTTGGTTGGTTTTGTTTGTTTGTTTTTTTTTTTTTTGGTTCTTTATGATGGAGTTCCTTCTTTGTGCTCAGATTTCAAGGCTCTTATAAACTGACAGCTTTACAGCAACACTAAATTAACTGGTAACTCAATTTATCATACATTTTCTTACACATTATTTTTTTTTTAAATTATTCCTTGCAAATTTCTCCCCCAAACTTTTTCTTTCTCTTCTGTCCTCCTTCCTCTTGCTTCTGAAGAGAAGGAATAAAGAGAAAAGTAACACAAGGGAAAGAGAGGAAATATCCATATTGTTCTGCTGAACAATACCATTCAGCACGTTTGAAAGTATTATTCTGTTAGAAAACGGTTTTAAATCTGAATCACTAAAGCAGGTTTACTTTCCATCAAAATAGCAAGTGGCAAACCTATCCCACTATTTAAAAAATGAAAGGCAATTACATCTTTGATTTGTAGATTCGATAAGCTTTTTGATTTCTCTTTACTGATCTATGTTAATCTTTATTGTAAGGGTACAAGTTTTAGTAAAAAAATCCACTATTTCTCTA
Organism: Loriculus beryllinus; assembly: GCA_039877255.1. NCBI lineage: Eukaryota > Metazoa > Chordata > Aves > Psittaciformes > Psittacidae > Loriculus > Loriculus beryllinus. The sequence goes on along the minus strand of JBCJKH010040158.1, from coordinate 1,846 downwards.
GACGTATAAGCACTGTTAGCTAAACTTTGAATTATCAGATGGACTATAGTTTGTAAGAGTCTTTGGTCTGCATTAATGCAATATTTTTGATTCAAGATTCTTTTCAAGGATGCATCTTTCTAGGCATTATCCCTGTCTTATTTGCAGTTCTGAGAAAAATTAGAGATGTGGGCAACTGAAACAAGGGATGCTCTGGTCTTTATACGAAAGGTGAAGAGACCTAAGACCAGCAGCTTTTGACTGTTTAGAAGAAGCTAAATGTGAATTTAGCCTGCAGGAAAGGTGAAGCACAAAACATGCATTTTCTTTGGTACTGGATAACAGTATGTTAGTTCTAAAGGCAGTCAGTATCAGTATTGAGAGAGGGCATCTGTTTGTTTTCATGTATCTGTTTTCATATATCCCTCTGTCTGCAAGACTTAAAGCCTCAAAATATTTCTATAAACTAAGCAGTTTGCAATCATATGACATTCCTTCCATTCTCCTGCCATACTTACGTGTGTGAGTGCATACGCTCACCATATGCTTTGTTTGGGTTATGCAGGAGACAGACTGGATAAAATCCTATCTCTGAGGATATCAGTATATTTGAACAACTCTGTTGTGTATTTGATACCTACTTATTTCAGCCCTAAGGATAAGAGAAACCTCACTCTGCTGTACTTACAGTACAAAACCAGCAAAAGAGCGGTAGAAAGAATATTGAAATGACTAAGCTAAAAGACAGTGAAACCTTCACAATGCATCATTACAGAAAACAGGAGATGCCATATCAAATCCCTGTAGAAAAACAGTTTTCTTAATTTCATTCTTTTTAGGACAAACACTTGAAATGTGCTTCTGAGTGCCACGGTGAAAAAATAAATGTCATATAAAAATTTCCAGGAATCTATGTGGAGCTGATATGCTAAAAATCATAGTTTTTGTTGAAAACTGAATAATAAGCAGATGTACTAAGTTGCATATCCTGTTTACTGAAAACAAATCAAAGCTGCTTCTCCTGTACAGTACTGCATATCATAGGATAGGACTGAAATCTGTGATAACACAACATCTTTACAAAAATGGAAATTCTATATGGGCGTAACACGCTAAGTAAGCATGTATAAACACAAATTTTGTGGTATTTAACACATTTCAAACATATATGCTATTTTGATTGAATGTGTCATTGTGGCACATTTAGATAAACTCAGAATACACTGTTGGTAAGAATTGTGAATTTAGTAAAATAGAATCTGTATAATTATATATATTGCTGTAGACATATAATTGTATTTTGTATGTATTCCCTCTCATTACAACACAAGTTTAAAACAGGTCAAGTGTATCCAAGAATAAATTGAAAATGTACTCTTTTCTGCTGGTTGTCACTTGGAACTGAGATAGATTTAATGCAGTTTTATTCTGAAGTTTAAATTTGAGGCAGACTTAGATAAATTCTGCAGTTATATTTTTGTTAAACTTATTGTAAATAATGAATAAATTGTAGGGACAAGCCACAGAGTATTCTCTAGACAAAAAACCCCAAACTTTTACACTTCAGAGAAAAAAAGTGCAGCAATAGTTATTATGCCATTGTATTTAGTTCTTCTTTTTTTTTTTCCTCTCCTTTCCCTGCTTTATGTTTAGATAAATCAAATATTTTTCATTAAGTTGTTTACTTTGTGCTGTTGTTTTTTTACAGTGAATGAGAGTTAAGTGCCTGGTTAGTCTTCACCTTTGATATTAATGACTCTTTTTATGAGCAAGAATCATTTAGATGACTAACGTAACATTTACACTCAATTTTAATGCTGGTTTTGTATGTATGTTATTCTTCACTGTCACAGCAATTTTGAAGGCT
>JBCJKH010040156.1:0-14336 GCA_039877255.1 Loriculus beryllinus | reverse complement strand
GGTTCTGGCATTCTGCCCTTCATCTTTGTTTGGAGGAAGTCTAGGCAGGTGCTGTACTTGAGCCAAGCCAACCTTAAAAATAAACTAGTAGAATGCTTCCCCAACACTGAAAATACAAGTTTCTATTAGCTAAGAAAGATACTCCTCCAGATGAGGACAAGGTAATTCAATCTACAGGTTTGCTGTCTTCAACAGAACTGAATAGACAGTCACTGAGAGCTTATCTATTATTACACTGAAACCCCAAACATCCACGTTCAAAATCTAGCACTTACAAGTATATTGTACATTTCCAAGAGTTCTTACAGCAAGACATCATTCTGGGCATACCTGTTTGTTAGCAAACACTAATAAAACAGCATCCCTAAGCTCATCTTCTGCCAACATTCTCATAAGCTCTTCTCTGGCCTCATTCACTCGTTCTCTGTCATTACTGTCAACCACAAAAATCAGACCTAGAAACAAGCAAACAATCAGAAAAAAGCACATACCAGAAGTTATTTACAAATGATAAATACCTCTGGAGGTCAGAGTTAAACTTTAAAGATAAATTAATGCAAAACACTATTACTAGAAAAACACAGATTTCTTATTACTGTAATCTCATGTCTGAGAGAATGTGTTCTTGCTGAAAGCTGGTGAACGCAAGTGCTAGTGTGCATTTGTGTTTTTGGAAATTGTACGCTTCCACTACATAACCGCTTGGTATTTTTCAGTGAGCAGCAACTCTTGAAATCCTGTGACAGGACTCGAATGCATGCACATTATAAAGGCACAGCAGCAGCAGTAGAAGTGACAAACTCTGAGTTCCCAGGGTTGTTAAAGCTTGTAGTAAAGACTTTGAAGTGAGGGCAGAGTGCTGTGACGCTTACAAAAGAAAAGCAGAATTTGGAACTTGCTCTGAGTCAGATGAACAAGGAAGACTGGTTTCTAGATTTCCTCCCATCCCTCTTTGAACCTGCGCTACCTTAACAGAAGAACTAGACCAGCGCACAAACACACCCTTAATAATAATAAATATTTCTACATATCCTCAAAGAAACTTGCAAAATTATCCTAGCAAGGACATTAAAAAAGCTTTTGGATTCTGGAAACCTGCAATTTAAGCATTTGGACTCACCTTGTGTGTTCTGAAAATAATGGCGCCAGAGCGGTCTGATCTTATCCTGACCACCTACATCCCACACCGTGAAGCTAATGTTCTTGTATTCTACTGTTTCCACATTGAAGCCTGAAAGAGAAATTGTGGCAAAAATCTCAGTTAAACATAGGTGGCCCTAGACCTATTGTATTTACCAAGTCATGCTCAGAATGTTAATGTTTAAAAAGTTAACTCAAAGTTTAAATCTACTATAAATAAGCAGAATTCGACACTGAAGACCTCAAAGCAGACAAACATGGGTTCTCTGAAGCTCCTCCTCCCACACCCATTGCAATCAACCAAACAAACAACAGCTCTAATTGCTATCCAAGCAGCTACAAAATGCAGAGCAAATTGTTTCATCAAAACCCCATGAGCTTTAAAGGCTACAAATAAGGTATGTCTCTGGTAAGGCAGTCACCCTCAAAAACAATCATCATGGAATGGTCTAGGTTGGAAAGGGCCTTAAAGCTCATCCAGTACCAACCGCCTGCATAGGCAGGAACACCTTCCAGTGGTTTTAGCAACTGTTTTTTCTGATAGCCAGGTTACTTAAATCAGCAGAGTGGCAACCAAGATAAGATACTGCTGCAAACAGTAAGACCCAAATCTCAAAGCAAGCACCTATATAAATGTTAAACAAACCCCTCTCCCACAACTTACCTATAGTAGGAATAGTAGTTACTATTTCACCAAGTTTAAGTTTGTACAAAATAGTAGTCTTTCCTGCAGCATCCAGACCAACCATTAAAATACGCATTTCTTTTTTGCCAAAAAGGCCTTTGAAGAGGTTAGCAAAAATATTTCCCATGCTTGAGATAGGTTCTCACTGGCCAGTGAAGTCTAGGGGAAAAAGATCACAGTATCACTCATGAGTTACCAATGGCTGTGGGCTGACTAAAGAAAACCAACAAAAATATCAGGTAACATACATTCTTCACAGACATCACCATACATGTTTTTTCCCCCACACTGAAGCAATACGAAGAACAGATACACTGAAACTAATAAAATGCTAATAAAACAACATGACTTTGAGTGCTTTAAATCTTTCAGCTATTCTTTCAGAAGTTTTAGTATTAAATGCTGTTCTCAAACTTTTGTTTCCAGAATATATGTTTTCCTTTCAACACGACTGACCGCTTCAGGTACTTTTTGTTCCACACAGTCACAAGATATCTGCAGTCTAAAGTGTCACCAGAAAATACACTTTTTTAAAAATCAACCTGCAGTTAAAAAGATTTAAATGCGTGCTCATCCCTTCGCTACTAAACATACCAATAGCTGGTCCTTCTTTTGTGAAGGAAACTCAGAATATAGCTTGGATTCTCTCCTACTCAAAACAGCTTCCTTCCTCTCAATCCCTGAGGAAACAGCCTGCGAACACGATGTAAATACAATGCAGTATTACATTACCACTGGAATGAAACCTCTAGGAAGCAAATCCACATTAACTGAAACTATGGAAAAACAGCCACATTAAAAGATAATGGCATAGAAATAAATGCTGTTTCCTTCACTGCCAATACTCCTGCTTGGACACTTAGAAGAAATTCGGATCACCAGGAGCTTCCTGTTTAGAAACTGGAGGAACTACCTATCCATTCCAGCCCTCGCAGACAGTCTCTGTGCCCTTGAGACAGGATTCACCCCACCACAAATTTCCCACCTTTCTAAACTTACTTCTACACAGTTTACAGTTTAAGGTCACCAAGAGAACAATTATTCTGCTCATATAAAGCATGAAGGAGCAGCTTGAAAGCTTTACAGTGAAGCACAGATGAGCATGTTACATTGTGATAGTGATTCACCCCTCTACTTATGGAAGCTCTCAGATGTCAGCTTAAAAAGAAAAGACTGAGCCCAGTTGAAAATACGTGCTTAAGACAGTAGAAGCACATGCAGATAAGATGTGTAACAGTCAAAGGATGGGCTTCCTGTAAACCACGTCACACAATTTTAAATGTAACATGAAGTTTGAATCAACTCCTGAAGATACCCTGTATTTCATAATGCAGCTCTGTGCCTGAAGCAAAAATCCTTACTTGAAATAGACTTTACAAAATACATATTTAAGACCATTAAAACAAGCTTTGAACCACAGAACAAAAATCTGTCCAGCTCCATTTAGCGCCCTGCTAGGGATGTATTAAGTCTGACTTCCTCACTCTACTCTGGGAAAGGTCTAAGCAGTTCTGCTCTTCTTGGGAAGCTCTGCTGGATGCAATTTTTAACCCAAAACTTCAGCATTAACATTAACCAAGTCACATGTCTTAGCACAAGGAGCTTAAGCTCCACAGTGAAGGTCAGAGTCCACTCCAGAGTTCCTGAATGACATCACCACTTCAACTTGCTGAAGCAACTCAACTCAGTTTCATTTATTTCATATGATTGAACATCAGTGTGATCAAAACTTGAAAAATAAGCTTCTCTGTAAGCCAGATAGGGCAGCCTGTGGATTACAACCAAATGGAAGGTTTAAAAGTTCTATTATTCCACCATTTCTTTCATATTTCTCTAGCACAGCCATGAATATTCAACTCCCACTTAAATATATGAAAGCTGTGTAAACAGGAAAGTTAATTAGGAAGTAGAAAAACAGTTTTGCTAGAGTTCCCATTTATCCAGATCACACACACACAGCAGGAAATCTCACTCCCCAGCCCACAACAGCAGCTCTCACAAGGGCTGGAGGGGAAGAAGGCTGTAGAGCTTTCCTTTGTCTGGCCACTCTCATGTCATCTCTATCTTGTACTTTGCCTGAAAAGCAACAGTCAGGGTTGAACCATATCCTTTTACCAGAACTCCTGTAACGCTCCAAAATGACCATAAGAACTTCTGTAGCAAGAGAACCTTAAGAAGCCCTGCAAAAGAATTAACTTATTTTGTTTCTGCATATTTAAAAGCATAATAGGTTATTAAATGCTTTGATCAACAGTAGTAACACAGCAAAATTTTAAGTGTTTACATTCATGGCATCTTTCCACACCCTGGAGAAGTCAAAGTCTGTTGAACAAGTTGTTTACACTTTGCAGTAACAGTAGTGAATCCCATTAGATCCTTGTTTTCCTTTCAGCTACTTCCAGGTTAAGTCTGCCTTCCACCACTGAGGAAGTCTTTATAACCACTGTTTTTATACTCCTCTCCCCCACACCTTTTTTTTTCCACAAAAAGTAAAAGTAAGTTAAGATACATTAAAGCACTTGGTTTCCATTTTCTTCTTGTTTTCTTCCACAATCCTACTGTCCAAACCACTTCTGTAACTTATTTGATACTCTATGGTAGGTGACGTTGCAGAAAGTCTGATTTATTTTTATAGGCAGTAAAGTGTAGTTTACAGCCCAGCCCTGTAAGACAAGCGTGTTTAGATGTTGAATAGAAAGTAGCAGAATCACTGCTGTCTAAAAGAAAGAAAAAGCTGAAAACCATCAGTTTCTAAAAAGTTGAAAGTTTCTAAAAGTTCAAAAAGTTTCTAAAAGTTGAAACCCATCTGCAGAACTGAAACAAACTACTGTAGTTCCCACCACTGACTTGTTAGATACTGCTGGGGCAAAAGAGAGGGTCTCCATCCTCACCATCCTCTGACCAGCAGTTAAAATCGCGTTAATCTATAGCCACAGAAAAGGAAATCGTACTCCATGTCCCTGCCAGTATTTCCCTATTTTCTATTATATAAGCAGAAGTACCTCAAGTTCCTTCCTCAGTATCATTAAAACCCCCAACCAAATCATCATCACATCTGTGACCAGCCATCAGGTCTCTGCTTTTTTCCGGCCATCAAACATCACAGCCACTAGTACAGCAGAAACTGCTGCAGTTTAGACCTGCTTCCGAGGACTTTGCTGCTGTCCATTAATACAACTCAGCTGAGAGATCACGCGATTACTTCCGCTGTACTTCAGATCTGAATCTGTTTACTTCAGTTCTCATTTTAGTCCACTAGTTGGACTATAAGAACATACACAGTCTGAAAATATGAGAAAATTTAAGACCAAGCAATCCTCTTACTTTTCAGGTACCTTCAATATTAACAGTATCAAGCCTTGCCAATATATTGCCTGCATGCTATACTGAATCTTAACTTTCTCTTTCCCTCAACCTAAATGCTGTCAGTAATTGCTACACCAATCATTTTAGAAGTCCAAGTTCAATAAAATGCCTGGAAACAGAAAAGACTATGGCTTGTGAGGTGCTTGTAGTACTTCAGCACATCTTCAGAAGAGGCATCTATATGGCTAAGTAGGAAGCGTATGAAGGGGAACTATTTGAATCAATAGCACACCATTTTTGTAGCGCTTAGTGTGCATGTGCCCTCAGTGCAACAGCCTGTAGAAAAGGAAGCTCGCCACCCCCTAGATCACCCCAAAACTGAACTGTCTGTATGACTGTTGTTTCTGCATGGCTGTCAAAGCCCTGAAGCGCACCTTAACTAGTTTACTCCACCTCAAGATCCTCACTGCAGTAAAAACCTGTTAGGCAGGTTCAAGTAAGATATCATGTTCCATTGGTAAATAGCAAGGCACATACTCACTGAGGTAAGACTGCAGTTTTGTTTCAGGAAACAAGGTATTTTCAGCAGCCTATTTTCTAGTAAGTGATACATTTAGATAAGCAATTAGAACAGGCAGCCTTTTTCAGAAAGGCTCAGTGCAGTGAGTTAAAAATGAATGAGTGTCTGCAAGAGCAGGCAGCCGTGTGTCTGCTAAAGCACGATAGTCCATGAGTAAGAACTGGAATTTGCTTTTATTAATTGCAGGTGGTTAGAATAAAAGCTCTGAGGAATATCTCCACGCTGAAGATTATTCAACATTTAATCTTCTGCAGCATTTGATATTTAACCGTATGTTAATGCGTTTTAATGTTATTTCATTCAGACTGCTTATCTTGAGAAGTCAAATATGCTTCTTGCATGAGCTGTTAGTTAACAAGATACCCCACAGAACTACGCCTGGAAGGGTATGCAGTACATCAGAGACAACTACAACTACATCTTGAAGACTCTGCGTAACTGTAATCTTGTACCTCTGGAAAAGTTCTTTTTAGCCACATAGTGATCAAACTTCCCTAAGTCGGGAATTGTGGAAAATGCCGGTTTCAGCATCGCACCATTTCTTTAAACATACCAGAGCAGACAAAATCAGAGACAGAGGATGCCATACGCATTACTTAGTTAAATTATACATGCAGTATAAACTTATTTCACTTCTACGTACCAGCACTTACCACATAAGGCTCCCATGGTGGAAAAAATAACACTCAAAATTTATCAAATGGAATAGCCAAAAAGTTGCTGGGCCCAATCATTTTGTCAATCTGTAGCCAAAAAAATACCAGCAGCCATGAACGTAAGTCAAGGCAACTTAATTCTCTATCTCCTCTCTGCACAGCACAGCAAGATAGAGGCACGGAAGGCATCTATTGTCTCTGGAACTATTACATCTCCCTAGGATGTCTGTATCTTGGCTTAAGTGCCTGTTTCAAGGAGAGGCAAACATGGTGCTGCTACAAATGACATACTGCATTGTACAGATAAAATCAGTCAAAATACTTATGCTAAAGCACAAGCTAGGACCCCTAGCAATTGCAAAGTTTACCAAAAAGCTTTTTCCTAGTAGCTTTCTGCACCCTGTTTTATTTGCTTAGACATCTATGGCAAGTAAAACTGGTGCGCTTACAAAGACAACTGACCTACTACCAAGAGCATGTCTCCATTTAAAGGAAAGTATACTTGACATTGGCCTAAGCATTAACTCCACCTCTACTACAATTAGAAAATCCCTAACCTCAGAATTCCTAACCTGATATTAACACCCCAGTTTTATCAGTCACAGGAGAATAAAAAAATGATCAATTTGTTATTTACATCCAAGATAATCCCATTGTGAAGAAAGCACCTGGTGTATTTGTTAGCTACTCTTAAATTGTGTGTACTCTATGCCTTGTGATGATAGTATGGTCTAAAGTAACTCAAATCAACACAAATACTGATTTGAAATCTAGTCAGTTATCACTAACTGGCTTGTATCATGTTTCTACTTTACAGCAGTCTACAAAGTTTAAAATTAAATTTCAAGAAAAGCAAAATATTCACACAAAGGATCACCAAACCCATGGTGTAAACAAGAAATGAGACAGCTTTTTCTTTAAAAAAAAAAAAGGAAAAAATCAAGCTCAACCAGCTGTTACTGGTGTTACATGCAAGAACAACTGGCAAATAATTTAGAGTGCAAATCTAACTTGGCAGCTTGTTCTTCACAATATAAAGCGTGATTTAAAAGAGAATGCGAGAAGTGATCCAACAAGAATAGAACACTGCTAAAACTTAGGCTTCCTCTGGGGCTGCAGTATTTCACACTACCAGTCAGCAGGCACAGCCAATTAAGGACAGCTGTATTGTTTTGAATTTCAAATAATTTATTTACAGACTAAAGTGTTCTCTTACAGCAAAATTTGACAGCCAGTCTTGGTCAAAAAACTTTACATATACCCAGAGTGGCCCAATACACAGCTATACCAGTACAGTTATATTTAACTATTCTTAGAAGCTGTTTGCTGACCTTCCACACTGATCACCTGAGGGAAAGATGACTACTTGCTAACTCAAGCACTTTTAACTTTGGGGCCTTAACAGTGGAATTTAGCCTAAATAATTTTGATTTGAGCTACTTTTGACTATACTAACATTGCTAGGCATAAACTACACGCAAAATTTAAAAGCAGCTAACAAGTATGCCAGGTTCTTTCTTCACCATGGGATTACCTTGGACTTAAAAAACATTGCAATAAAGGCCATTTCAAGAACCTCTTTTCAGTGCAATTCATTTGCAGTAAGTCCCAATTCCTTCATAGCTGTACCCATCAAAACTAGGAAAATGGTAACTGTGGAGATCAAAATCCATCGCTACAACAATTTTCCCCCAAGCATGAGATGGAAAACGTGCCCTAAATAATGTCTTCTAGGAAAGGTTTGAGGAAAGGTAGCGGCATTGAAGCATCACATGAAATAGAAGATAAATATTGCACTTGTATCTGATGAGGCATGGCTGGCCACCTAAAGGCTTGCAGTGACCAACTAAAAAGTTCCCCAATGCACACGACATTTTCAATACAGACAGAGGACAAGTCAATTGCAAGCAAGAAGCCAGGTGAAAGAAAATCTAACACAGAGCTGCTCCTTATGAAGCACCTTCGTTCAACCTTAGTAAGTTGAACATCTTGCTGTCTACACACATTACCCAGATAGTGCATTTTCCACATGCTGTAATATTCTCTTGAGAGCACTGGGGTCAGAGTCACAGGAAAACAGAAAATATTTCCACTCACAGGATCAAAACAAGGGCAAAAGAGAGAAAACTTCCTTTTGGGTCAGGCCTACTTCTTTGTCACAAGAATTCCTAAAATACTGGTCAAAATAAAACAAAGAGTCAGTATCAAGCAAAGATGGCAGGCTGCTTGGCTTAAGACTCAAAAATACCAGGTTTCATAGAATGGTTTGAGTTGGAAAATACCTTAAAACTCACCCAGTTCCAAAGTCCTACCACAGGCAGATACACCTTCCACTAAACCAGGCTGTCCCAAGCCCTGTCCAACCTGGCCTTGAACACTGCCAGGGATGGGGGCACAGCTTCTCTGGGCAACCTGTGCCAGTGCCTCACTACCCTCACATTACAGTTATTCCCTTATTTTCACCTTCAGTCAAGGGGCCAAGCTACTTCTATTTCATACCTAGTGAGAAAAATATTCTATTTAAAGGGTAAGTGGAAAAGTACTGGAGCTGTTGCTGTTCATGGTTTTAGATAAAGCACATCCATTACATCCTTACAGTCTGCCTGTAGCTACACAGGAAATAAAGAGATGCCACTAAAGTAGCTGTGACACCCAAGAACAGACTGAGATTTCATATTCACCTGTTCCAACAGTGGGTACTTGCTGCTGTGAGGACCTGCTATTTCTTTCCAGATAAACACTGTTTTTCTTTCTTTTTTTTATATATTTTTTTTTTGAGGCTGAACTAATCACAAGTTAAAAATCTTCAGGTTTAAGCCAAATATCCTGTTATTCATTCCCAGTAACTGGGCAGTAAGTCAGCATTTAGACTCATAGTAGAAACAGCAAGAATTCACATGAGAGCTTTGGTTATAAAATTGGCTTTTGGTCAATTTTTCGTCAATTTTGGCCGATTTTTGTCAAAGCAGAGCCCACGCAGTTAGTCACTGCTACAAAATCAGTGTATGAATAAGAGCTATATTACACAGGGGAGCTTTATTGGAACTGAAACTTTAGCAGTAGTATCACAGTCAATGTTTCAATGTTTGCATGCATAAGAAACAAGAAATAAAATTGGATACTCGCATACAGAAAAAAAACCAAAACCAAAACATGCTGAATAACACAGAAAAACAGCTGCTGTAGTAAGGAAGCTGATTATAAACTTCTTTACTCATCAGTTAAAGAAAAGAGAATAATGGCTGAGGACAGTGCTAGCTCTAATACAAACTCTGTAGCATTCCAGTAGCAAAACTTCCAAGAGATTTCTAAAAAAAGAATCAGAACTATTCCTTTTCAGAAGTTAACTCATAATCATCACATTTACCCACTGTAAGGCAATCTAAAGGCTGCTGAAATCCATTACAGTTCTTGCTTGAAAGTTCATCTTCACACATCTCAGCAGCATTTCTTTCTAAAGAGATCTTTTCTTTTTAAACAAAGATGGTTCTTTAAATGTCACCACTGCAAATTCAGCTGGAATCTTGGGTTGTGAGCTTCTCCTCCTTCCACCAGTTAATGCAACCAATAGGTTATCTGATAATAGTGCCTCAGCGAGATGTAGAAATGCTACTGCTTAAAGCAGGCTTTCAAACAGATGTAACTGGAGCGCACATGAGAATTTGTTGAATTACAAGGACTAGAATCCAGCCCCCTACTCCCACACACACTTTGTTTGTCTTGAAAAGCTGTGACTAGTCCTGCCCCCTGCTCAGTCAGTGTGATTTAGCACACACTGGGAACTATGCGCACAGAGCAAAATTGCACCACTCCTGCCCAGTCCCTTTTCAGATTCCAACTACTTCACAACTACGCAATCTTAAAAATTCAGCATATGCCTCAGACCATCGGGGACTGACTTGCACTCAGGTGTTTGCCTCTTAACACAATCCAGCACCTACTAAACACATCAGAGACCACTGCAGAAGGCAAAGGCTTTTCTGAGCAACACATCTGTTTGAAACATTTTTACTCCTGATGCTCTATCACAGGAGAAGCTTCAATGAACTTGGCAAAGCAACTGAGTTTAAAAGGTTCAAGTGAGGCAAGTTTCCTCACCCTTTCACCCAATATAATTACTACAACAGGGAAAGCAGTCCAACAGGGTTCTCAAGCACTGCAGACATGTTTTGAACAGAGGAAGCCAGTGGCATCACACCAACCCTGTAAACTTTCCTTTTGGAGAATCCCTTCCTATATTTGTAACACTATGAGTACTTACACTGACAATATGATTATAAAACCCATGAACAAAAGCCAAGCAGGGATCCTCTGGCTCAGCTACAGTTCTTTTTTCCTACAGAAGAGCTCCAAATCGGTAGCAAATATAACGATATCTCTAAATGACCTTGGACAATTTACTCTGACTTGGTTTCTTTGCCTGAAAAATAAGGTTAATGGAATAACCCGGGAATGGGTGTTGTAAGCCTTGCGGCTTGCAAAACAAAAGTTCAAAGTATTAGATAAATAGTTCACATTTTAGTTATTGACAAAACTACCTTTCAAAACAAGACTGCTGGATACAACTCTAATCAACCTGTGGAATTTGGTTTGGCAAGAGACTAGCTGCAAAGCAACAAGGTCAATGTCAAACACAACGTTTAGGCAGTTTTATGACCCAGCCGAGTTTTAGTTGTGCTCTGCTGGGGCAAATACTCTGTGAAAAGGTTCGCACAGCTCGCCTATCTCTCTATAAGACAGAGGTTATCAGCCTGAAGTATCACGTTAACTACTCACAGAGACAGGACATAGTATTTTCAGACAGAATATAATATCCTCCCACCGGGAGCTGCTACGCTAAGGAAAACTGATCTCCTAGACCATCAAACCAAGCCACGAACAGCACATAGTTTGCTCCAGGCTAAAGCTCGACTTCTTGCCCTCACGCCCTTACTCCCTCACCCCAGCAGAAAGCCCTACTCAGCAGCCAAGGGCTTAGTTGAAAACAACCTCTCTCACACAAGTTTCATTCAAGCCTCCCTTTCCCCAGCCGCGCTACCAAATCTCTGAAGTCCGCTACGATGAAGGGTTTTTTGGGGAAAGGAAAACGAGGAAACACCTCTTTCCCCAGACCCGTCCACGGGTGGGGCAGAGGCCGGAATGAGAGTTTGAGAGCAGCCCATCCCGTCTAATTCTTCCGATAGGGGGAGCGGCGCCGGGCCCTACACAGCCGTGGAGGGTCGGCGCGGTCCCCCCCCTCCAGTCCCAGTCCACTCCTCTCCGGCAACGAAACGATATGGCTGCCACCCCTCCCGACCCGGTCCAGCCACCCAACCCCACAGGCGTGATGGAGAGGGGCGGATGGGGCAGCGCCCCTGCAAAAGGCCCGCCGCTCCCCAAGGCCTCCGCTGCGGCCTGGCTACGGCTTCCTCCTCCCGCCGGCAGCCGCGGTGAGGTGAGAGGAACCAAAAGGCAGGATGGGAAGAAAAGACAGGGCCCGCTCCCCCAGCGCCCGCTGCCCGCTCCTCTCAGCGCCAAGGCCGCGGCACCTCACACCCGGACACGGGCCGCCGCCTCCCCAGGCGGCCGCGGGGTTGTGGGCGGGGGAGCTCGGCGGCAGGCTGGGGTTGAAAGGAGGAAAGGGGAAGATGTGAGTGAACCCACCGGCGTCGGCTGCTGCCCCGGGCAGTGTGTGTGTCTGTCCTCGCACCGTCCCGCTCGGAGCCGGCTCCCCCCTGCGCCTTCTCGGCCGCTCTCCGCCCAGGCACACAAGATGGCGGCACTCACCGGCCACGTCAGTGCCAGCCCCGCGCGCTGCACCATGGGTAACCGAGGAGGGCAGCGGGGGGGCGGGGCTAAAGGGGAATAGGCGTGGCTACGGCAGGGAGCCTCTGCGCTTCATAGGAGGGCGGGTCCAAGCATGGCCACGCCCCCATAGAAGCCACGCCCCCTGCCGCCCGGTTTGCGCTGCCCAGCCTGCTCATGATAGGATGTGTGGGGGGGGGCATGTGCGATGTCGGCGAGCACCGTGCACCGGATGGCGGTCCGTTCAGCTGTCGTGTGTCGTGTGTCGTGTGTCGTGTGTCGTGTATCGTGTATCGTGTACAGGATATCGTGCGTGGTGCACCACGGCGTCTGCTGGTCGTGCGTTCTCCGCTCCCGATGAAGCGCCCGTATGGGCACCGTGCAGCATTGCCCCTTGCCAAGGCGGGCGAGGGACCGCGCTGCTGGCCTGCTCGTGTCGGGCTGTTCGGGGATGCGTGCGGCAGCCGTTCCATACAGATGTGTCGCGCTGTGTGCTCAGGGTCGTGCCTTACATTGAGAGATGTCCGTGCACCATGCGTAGGGTTCATGGGCGTCCATGCCTTTAGCAGCATCGGCTGGGCATCGACGTCTTTATTGCATAGGCAGAAAAGAGGCAAGGAGGCCTTAAGGCTCCCTTATTCAAAATAAAACAGGGCTACAGGGAAGGACGTCCTTTCCCAGACAACTCTGATGCGCTTCAGTTTGTCTTTGAGGCAAAGCAGGGTTTCATGGAATCACAGAATGGTTTGGGTCGGAAGAGACCTTAAAGCTCATCCAGTTCCAGATCCCTGCCATGGGCAGGAGCACCTTCCACTAGACCAGGTTGCTCCAAGCCCCGTCCAACCTGGCCTTGAACACTGCCAGGGATGGGGCAGCCACAGCTTCTCTGGGCAACCTGTACCAGGGCCTCAGAACCCTCATAAGGAAGAATTTGTGCCTAAGATTTCATTGCAGTCTCCCCTCAGTCAGGTTAAAGCCGTTACCTACACATACTTTTTTTATGTATGTATCACTGAAAGTCAAATGCAATCAGTAAGTTGCTCCCAGTACAGCAGGCAGTGACATGTATTAAGATCTTCACTACTTTTCTGGCTCAATAAATCATCTAATTTCCTTACTGCTGCAACCCCTCACTGCAGGATCTCTGATCCCTGTTGCTTTCTACTGCAAGCTGGAGCTTGTGCATTTTGAAAAACATTAGCAGAAATGAATGCACTACTTCCAGAAACAAGTAAGGAGGGGAAAGAGTTATTTGCAAACACTGGTGCTTAGGGGTTTGACCTGGTTTTGGTTCAAACTCTGTGCTTCAAGCAGCATGAGCCCAGAGTCAGAGAGATGCTGACTCCAGAAAAACTGATCCAAACTGGGTCCAATTGTTTGTGGCTGAACGTACTAGCTTTCATAGGAACATGGACTCCTGGGTCTCCAAGGACCAGTGGTCCTAGCTGATTGCTCATGTAATCCTTGCCATTATGGTCACGTGCAGGTCATACTGGGTAGCAGCTTTGCCCTGGTTCTCCTGCTCCCAAGCAGTCCTTCCTCATCTAATGGTAAGGAAGCTAATTCTACTCTAAATTTATGCATGATCAGGTATAATCCATTTGTTCCTGTGCCAACATTGTTCTTTGACTTACATGGCTTTCCCTCCCTGCTGTTTACTCTCAATGTATTTGCAGAGTGCTACCAATCCCTCTAAGCTTTGCTTCACCAGGCTGAACAAGCCATGCTTTTAAACTGCTTCTGTAGCAACTACAGAATAGATGCCGATCCTTCTTTTTCCTCAATAGCTTCCAAAGTTAATACAAGAGCATTAGCAGATTACACAGCTCTTATTAAGACTCGTAAGTCTAGAGGGTGTTGTGTACTCTTTCTACAGCTATATTGATTCTGATGCTCACAGCAGGTAGGACATCTCCATGTGGCACCACATCACATCTGAGTATCCTTCATCATGCCTAGTAAAACAGGCTCTCCATCGCTCTGAGCCTACTGACACCTCTTCCCTGTATCTCTTCTGGACTGAGTTAATCTTCCCAAATATCTCAAATTGTCTCAGATTAATCTCACTAGCATGTTTGCTGGCACTTATATTTCCCTTCTTGGGATACAAAGAACAAACAAACCACAGGACCTCATTTGGCTCTTTAGTTGTGTTATCGGGTCATTCACTTACAGGCATCAGCAC
>JBCJKH010040152.1:5993-23495 GCA_039877255.1 Loriculus beryllinus | reverse complement strand
AGATGCTCCAGTCCCCTGATCATCCTCGTGGCCTCCTCTGGACTTGTTCCAACAGCTCCATGTCCTTTTTATGTTGAAGACACCAGAACTGCACACAGTGCTCCAAGTGAGGTGTCAATGTTTTGATATGTTTTGATATGATGGTTCTTTTTCTGCAGACACATTCACACACATGGTGAAGCCAAAGCACAGGGTAGTGCAGTCTTAGTGGCCCTAAGTGCTTTTCAATTGCACCAGTTCTCAGACATGTTATTACTAAGAATAGTTCTCTTCAATACAGAAGAGGCTTTTTGATTTTAAACTTTGCCCTAGCAGAAAGAAAGGACAGGATCTTTACTGTCCAGAATAAAATGCATTTGTCTTGCCAGCCTGGTCAATAATCTGACTTTTACAGATGAAAGTGCATCTTCGAGGAGGAGGAGTTTTGGCTGACCTTTTCTATAGGAATCATTTATTAAATGTTAACCAATGAAGCAAGTTCATGGAACACATAGGTTGGTTACCAGAACTGCAGTCTGTGTTTCTTCTGAAAGTCTCCAGATCCAATAGTACGGGGGGTTTTTTTTCTGTCTGGATGACTGAGTATGGTGAGCTAAATTCTGAAGCAAACAGAGCCCTGGTTTTCATACTCAAGACTGGCATCTCTCCAAACTTGCAAGAAGGTGATTTCCTGCCATCACTCCCATTAAAAAAGGAAAGAAAAAGTGCTTTTTCAGGGTGCAGATTTCTGTCTAATGCTGCACTTATCTGCAGGTTGTCATTGGAGACAAAGTAGTCCTGAATCCTGTCAACGCTGGCCAGCCTCTCCACGCCAGTAGTCATCAGCTTGTCGATAATCCAGGGTGCAATGAGGTAAGAGCAGGTTGACACAGCTGGAGCAGCTGCACAAACCTGTGTACGTTTCAACTAAGATGCTTGGATTTGTGTTGTACAAATCAGCAAGTTGGTCTGTACCTGTGGCATTGGTTAGGAATCTTGTTGGTCAGCAACTTAATAGAGCTAGCAGACTTTTCACATATCTGTTGTGTGTTAGACAGAGGCTTGAGTTTGATTTATTTTGCTTGACTAGCTAAGATTTTCTTTCGAAATCAGAAGTTACGGCACACGTAACTTCAAGTAGCAAGTGACTTCCTAGCAAGTCAACTCTGTAGTTACTTGTTCTGGAATAAAGACAGAAAGGACTTTCCCTCTCAGGTAATGCAACAGGCAGTAGTAGTTTGTGGCAGCATCTTGTCCTAAGCCTGAGACAGTGGGAATAATGGTTTTGGTTCTCTTTTTAGGTCAACTCTGTGAACTGCAATACAAGCTGGAAAATAGTCCTCTTCATGAAATGGAGTGATAACAAAGATGATATTCTCAAAGGGGTAAGACTCAAAACTCTAGTTACTTGTAGCTTGTTCGCTGATGTACTGATGTGCATCTGTACTGATGATGCTGTCTGGTCTTTGACAGGGGGATGTGGTGAGACTGTTTCATGCAGAACAGGAGAAGTTCCTGACTTGTGATGAGCATAGGAAGAAGCAGCATGTCTTCCTGAGAACAACAGGGAGGCAGTCAGCCACATCTGCAACCAGTTCAAAAGCCCTGTGGGAGGTAGAGGTAAGAATTGTAACCCAAGCTGTAGGTGGCTTTGTAGGAACAATGACTCTTTCTGTTTAAAAACGGTGTACCAGGGTTTCTTTTCCTTTTTTTTTTTTTTTAAGGTAAAAGTTGTCCTGGTGTTAGAAGTTTAATCTTCAAATGCCTTTGCTTACAGTGCTTTCTGTGCAAAATCAAAATGGAGTTCTGATCTCTGGTGGTGCAGCAGATCGCTCTTAAATTCTTGTTCCTGACAATTCAGAAAAAGGAGACAAAGAAATATCTGTGAAGTTATTTTCTTACCAGTCACTAAAGTGTAATAGCAACTAATATTTTCAGCTGTCCTGCTGAGTGTACCGAACACGCTATTTTTGGTGTGAATAATGTGATTATGCATATCCTCATTTGATGGGAGATTGCAAGCCTTTGCTAGTCCCTATGTGTTGCTCGTCTGAATTATCTTTTCTCTTGGCTTTTAAATAGTGACCTTGGGCATCACTGGCTTCTTCAAATAGCCTCAATCTACTGGTGTTACAAGAGTTCTATGATTTTAAGTGCTTACCATGCAAACTGCATGTGAGAATTGTAAAATTAATTGGAATGTTGGATAGATGTTTTTCATGTTCTTTTTCCAGAAGTGTCTGCTTTGATACACAGCTTCTCCCATATTTGAATGTAAAGCCTACCTATAATTTTCATTATTTTGACAAGTTAGAGCACAACACTAGCTTCTGTGGTTACTGTCCTCATTTACCACTGGTATCCACTGGTCCTCCATTTACCAGTTATGCACTGTCCTGGTTGTACATGCAAGGCAGAAGTAAGATAGTCCTTTCCCAACTCAGCTGTGCTGAGTTTTCCCTAAGGAAATGGGTGCAGCCATAGAGTAGCTGATCTGAAGTAATAGCTCATCTGATGCTGGAGGTATCTATTGATGATGGAGAGCTTATAGAGTAAATACAAACACCTTTGTATTCTTTTGTACATCAGCGTTGCATTTGAAATATTTCCAGGTGTCTTCCCTCATCCACTTCAAGAAGGTGAAAGTAAAAAGTTAGTTATACCAAAAAGGTAAAGGAGTTGCTGTATTTCCTTAGGAAGCCTGTTTCAAGACACATGCACATCTAGAGCACCTTCTTTACTTTTCTGCCAACTTGCACCACAATCTTCATGTTATCCTTCATAACTTGTTGAACTGAACTAATTGTAGGCAGCCCAAAGTATTTTCTGTGTGTTGTTCACATATCAAAGGTTGTTTCATCTTTTCTGGAGCTCCTTGTTTCCTCTTACCTGTACGTGAAATACTGTAAATGCTGTGTTGGAAGTGGAGGTCACTGACTTACAATAGAAATGCTGTTTCCCTTTCCTTGTAGGTGGTACAGCATGATCCCTGTCGTGGTGGTGCGGGGTACTGGAATAGTCTTTTCAGGTTCAAACACCTTGCTACAGGACACTACCTGGCAGCAGAGGTAGGTGTTGGGGCTTGCTCAGGAGCTCTGCCTTTCTTTCCACAGTATTTTCTTCCTTTTGCACCTTCTGAAAATCTTTCGTTTCCTGCCCTAAAAGTAGACAAAGGGGAGGGGAGGAGAGCGGTGTTTGGGTCCTTAGTACTAATACAAAATTAGAAGGCTAAACATAGTGAGGAAGACAAAACAGATGTGACAGAATACCATGGTACAGGAGTAGTCTTGAGCTTATTTCACTTTTTGTATGAATTTGAGAGGCAATAACTCTTATCCTGCACAGAATAGATGCTAAATGGTATTCTGTCATGTGGGCAGTAGAATCAAGATGTATTTAGTAATAGATGAATAAACTGTAAATGGTTGAGAGCCTCTGGGGGAAAATGAGTTCAACTATTGTCAGTTTCCCTTGAATCACTGATTTCTGACCTGAACTGAGTGTAAAATGAAATGTAGTTAGACTTCAGACCAGTCTTGTAAGAACTGTAAATAATGCTTAGCTGTCCAAACACAAAATAAATAAGCCTGTCTCTCTCCATGGTGCAGATCTTTTCCTCATTGAAATAAGATTTAAAGATACTTTATTATAAATAAATAAGGCTGAGGGTTATAATTTTGTGAGTTTTGCTGCTTAACACTTGTAAATGTTTATTAAAACTACTTCTGTTTACTTCAAAGCATGGATAAATCAACATGCCAATAATATAATCCTCTGTATGTGAAAGCTGTCCTGGATGAAAGAGTGTGTAGCAGGGCAGAAGGGCTGTCTCAGTCCATGCTATTGACCTGAGAGTTTGAGTGGGAAAAGTCCAGATTAAATATCCATCCTATATTATAAGCAGGTTGGAAAACCAGTGTTTAGTCATGTGCTCACTGACAAATCTTTTTCAATAGAGAGAGATCCATTACAGAGTTTTTCCAGTAAATCCTGAGTTTGCTAATTGGCCAAACCAAAATCGTGGTCTTACATCATACAAAAAGATACACCATAGGAGATTGCTCACCTGCTCCGTGGGTGGCATAGTTTGTTCAAAAAGATTTCTACCAAGAAATTCCTAGTTGGAATTTTCACTTGGCAATTTTAAAACCACCCTGAAACTTGGTAACTCTCTACCCGTTTTGCTCTTTTAGTGGTTATCCTGAACAAGATAAGTATCTCTGCATGTTTGCAGATTACTTAACTGCTTACTTTATGGACAGACAGCTGCCTGGTAAGGGGTGAATTGGTTTGCACAGTGTTTTTTCTGCATGCCTGTAGAGCTGTAGCAGTAGAGTGCATTTCTTACACAATAAGTTTAGAGTGTGCTGAGGTTGTTTCCCACTTCCAGCTCTGTTAGAGTTTTGACATGCCTGTGATTCTGTTTCATCAGGTAAACCCTGACTATGAGGAAGATGACCTGGAGTGTCAATCCTCAGTAAGTATAGGCAAGAGTATGATCTTGCCCCTGATAGAGGAGGGCTTGACACAGGCCCAGGTATTTACCTGGACAGTGCACAGATGATCAAGGCTTTGTTGCTAGTGAAGAAACTGAAAGAATGAGAATGGTCTTGAAGGCTTTTAAGGCCTGTCAAGAGGAATGGATATTGAAAACTGGGTTAGGCTTTAGTGAAGAGCAAAGCACTTGGAAGTGAATTGATATGTTACCTGGACCCCCTCACCTCCCCCCTTTGTAGCATCCCTTTTTCTGTCTTCCTGTTTCTTAAAACTTTGTTTCCTTGAAGCACTCTCTTGAATAGGTCTGAAAAGCAAGCTGCTCTAGGTGACACCGGATGGCAGGTGTCCCTAATGGGACGTTCACATAGTGCTGTGCCAGTCAGTTGTCTGACCTCTATGTTTAAGAAATTAATTCCCCCTCTCATTTTAGCTTGTCACAGGAAATACAGGATAAAGTGTCTAGAGAGTAGGAATGGCAGGGTGAGGATGATTTAAGTGCCTTTCTTCTGATTTTCCTGTGAAAGCAAGTCTTGTTTTCAATAAATGTTGTGTCAAAGTGTGAGTGTGCTGATGCTTTTTGTTAATAGAAGCTTCTCTTTGGGGTTAAAGGGAAGCGGCGTTGTTTCAGTAGTTGAAAAAAGGTAAAGGTGGATCAGCACTTTCCATTGTAGTTGGGTTTGACTGAAGGCCTACGCAGCTTTCTTGGTGATTTATCCTGTATTATGGAATATTTGCTTCATTTGGGTATGAAAAAGAACTACTCCTGATTTTTGAAAGATGGATGCACTGTGACACTTTGAAATCCTGCAGTGTGGATTTCTCCTCCTAAAAGGTTCTGTCGTTATAGTCTGGTCATTAAAACACTTATCCTTCCCCTCAGATATTGAGCTGTTAACATCATTAGTTCTTGGTGGCATTTGGCAACACTGATCTGAGAGCTTGACTTGAGTAAGCATACAGAGAAATTGAATGCTCACCTGTCCCAAGCTATTGTTTATGGGGAAAATCCAACACTGAACTATTCTGTTGGCTTAACTTTTTGAAAGTTAATCAGGTCTTCCATGTAGCAATCCATTCTCCTGGTGATATGCTAATGTCTCCTGATAAGTGCAGTAATAATGATAACACACTGGCTTCTGAGTTGCTCTGAATTTTCCCTGCTCTGTCTCTTTTGCCACTAGGTGGCAAAAATAGACCATAAAGGATAGGAACAGGAGCACATAATTCATGTCTGACGTGAAATTACTGCATCGTTTAACATTCACTGGTGACAGGATGGTGTAGGCTGCTCTATCCAACTTTATCCGAACTTCAACTTGATCCAAATGTGAGCTGTCTGCAAGACAGCAGGCTTCTTTACACAGCTCTATGGTTTGTTGTTTTCTCCTTATTACCTTAGTGAACCATAAAAGAATAGAGTTTAAATAGGCATGGGTAAGATGTCAGCCAGTACCTTTCAAAATTCAAGGGAATGGCTGTTGTCAGCTTTCAGACTGTAGTTCTAGTTCTCCTTAAATTGCCCTATTTCTAGATTCCTGATTTACAACTCATTTTCAGCTTTGCCACACTTTCAATAGTTGACCAGTTGTCTCCTGAAATACAAATTGTGAATATAGAGCAGCTGCCTTACTGTGGGGATGAAGGAGACAGCTGAAATGGGGAGAATTTATTCCAAGTATGAGAATTTCTCCTGGTGTAAAGCCTCCAGATGGACTCTGTTGGGTGTATAGTTACTTCTTTTCTTTTTTTCGCTCCCAATGTGTATTTCTGTTCCATACAGCTAGCTGCCTGTTCCCATGTGCAAAATCAGACTTAAATGTCACTACTTTGCAGCCAAGTTCATTGACTGCAAATGTGCTAACTACAGAGTATCCTGAGGCACAAGTCATGTTAGATACCTTTTCCTTATGTTTAAGGATTACAGTGCCTTACACAAGGGCTTGGAATTGAGTGTTGAACCTTCCACCAGTGCCATAATCACAGAGAAGCTGATGAATTGCTTGATCACTCTGAAAATTACACCTAGGATTCAGATGTTTGTATGTGGACAGCTGGCTCCTGTGTGGTGTCAGACAGTTAGCAACTTTTTTATTGACTAGTGATAACTGGTAGTTCCCTAGGAAGGGCTTTAGAGAAAGTTGCTGTTCCTTTTTCCCATTTGTCTTCATTTTTTTTCTACCCCTTTTTCCTTTCATCTGAAAATTCAGAGTTTTTTTCAGTTGTTGTTAGTATCTTTATTTGCTAAGAGAGGCTGGTAATTTGCTGCCACTCTGGGAGTAAAGATACTTCTGATGCCATGGCTTCTGTGGCATGTCATTGTGTTTGAGTGCCTCATGAGTCATAGTGTGAACAGCAAGACATCTAACTTGTTGATTAGCTTTTTGTTTTGTTTGTCCGTGATAGATGTCCCATTTTTGCTGCTGAAGTTGATTATTTCCCAGCAAGTACATAGTGCTGCTGGGTTTTATATTTGCAGCTCTCGTAATTACTTTAAGAGTGATAATTGCAATGTGTCCAATACATTTCAAGAGCTAGTAGTGTCAGAGTGGGGATCTTGGCAGATGTGGGTCATCTGAAACAGTGTGCTGTGGGGTGAATGGGACATTCTGAGTCTCTTCTGGCACTGTCTGCAAGACATAACCTCTGTGGCTTAGGATTTATTGTCTTTGTGATCCAGAAATACTCAGAAGTTATTAACACCAGAAAAAGCAAAGAAATGGCTGGCAAGAGCAGCTGCTTGTCAGTTCTGCTGGTGTCCTAAAGCCTGGCTGTCTTAACTGGTACTTTGGAGTGATTCAGTCAAGTCTGCAATTACTGGACATCTCTATTTAACACTAGGTAGGTGGGTTTGGAGGGCTTGGCCTGACTCTGTGTGATGGGACTTCTTCCACAGGTGGACCCTGAGCAGGATGCCTCCAGAAGAGGCTTGCACAGTGCTCAGGAGAAGATGGCATACTCTCTGGTGTCTGTGCCTGAAGGAAATGATATCTCTTCCATATTTGAGTTGGATCCTACGACCTTGTGAGGAGGAGACAGCCTTGTCCCCAGGTACAGCTAAGCAGACAACTCTGTTTTGGAGGTTTCTTTTCTGTTTCACACTATTTTTCTTTAATCCTTTAGAATTAAGGTTCTTTCTCAAATTAATATAGAAATACTTGAATGCCTGAAGCCTCACTTCAGTACCTTACAATGGAGTTAGAAGTAACAGAACACCATTTTACAGGTGGCAAAATTGAGATTGACTTCCTTTGCAGTGGTTAAAGTTGGACTAAAGACCTTGAGTGCCCTATCAAGCTGCTCTCATGGCCTGTCTATATTGTGTTAGCTAGGGTGTAACATCAGGTATTTAGCACTTCATTTTCTGTTGTTTGCGTGTCCTTGCTACTTAAAAGGTGCTGTACCCTGTAAAGATGCTCGGTCTGTTTGCAGGCTCTATGCTGTCTGTTCCCACTGAGAAAACATGACACACTTGTTCTATCTAAACAACTGCCTAAATGACTAGATACTCTAAGTTGGCAGAAGTTATCATGGCCACCAAAAGCAGTGGTTCTGTCTGCCTCTGTCCTTAGAGCTGCCATGGTTTGCATGGAGAAAGGAGGTTATACTGCAGCTGAGAGACTGGTTTTTTGTTCTGGACTAAGGTCCTCATCTGGCTCTGGCTTGACATCTTTTGTTAAAGAGCTGGTATGTGCAAATTAGTGTCATTGCCAGAAATGCCTGAGAGAAAAGTCTGGGACTGCTGTCCTTGTAGGACTAGAGAAAATTCTTGGATACCAAGGCTCATGATCTGGTCTCTTAATGGACCTTTGGTGGTTGCATAACATTGAGTAGCTCTACAAACACTCAAAAATTCTCAGTTTAGGAAATACAAAATAGGTATCAGTGAGTTGTGGGTTGAAAAATAAGGTAAGGGAGGAAGCTCATAGGTTGGATACTGTAATGTGAGGGTTTGAAGAGGCTTAATTTGTTACTGTGCAGCAGGTGTTACACAACAAAATATAGAAGTAGTTCTGTTTTACAGCAGAATCTATTTGGCTGTATAAGACTACTTCCTAAATTAAATTTATAGAATGAACTAACGGAAGAAGAGTCTTATTTCTGTTATGGTATGCAGGATGGATAAAGATGACACTATTATTCCCACTTGTTCCTGGCAACATCTTGCAGTTTGAACAATGTGAAGATTTCCCATCTGGGAAACTGACTTGTGCTTTGAAACTTTTGACTTTCTTTCAGGAACTCTTATGTCAGACTTAGACACCTTTGCACCAACACCTGGGTTCATAGTACCAATATCCCTATTGATAAAGAGGAGGAGAAACCTGTGATGCTTAAAGTAAGTTTTGTTACTTTATGTAAGCGCATCTGTTGATTTCTCTAGTTTCATTAAAGTGCTGTTTGCATAAGTTCCAGTCCCTTGAGACTGTGGGGTTTGTCAAACAGCAAGCAGTGTAATAGTAATGCATAGTGCCTACCCTGAATATTTTATCTTAAAGGCTAGGTTTTCATGGTAGTTTGCTAGTTATGCTGTTCAATTTCTGCTGTAATACAGTCATCACAAGGAGGGCTTTTTCCACTGTTTACAGCAACATTTTGCAGTCTCACCTGATATTTTTCTGGATTTAGGAGCAGCTTTGAGCTTGTACAGAGTGATCCTGTTCTCTCTAAGTTTGATTTGATCAGTGGTCTCATATTGCCAAAGTGGGGTGTAGCTTTTCTTCAGTTTTATTATCAGTGTGTATATGAATTAGTGCTTTGTTTTCTGCCTTGTGATTTAATGGTAAAGCTTCTCTGGGTTTCAGATTGGTACTTCTCCAGTGAAAGAGGACAAAGAAGCTTTTGCTATAGTACCGGTTTCCCCTGCAGAGGTTCGGGACTTGGATTTTGCAAATGATGCAAGTAAGGTTTTAGGTTCCATTGCTGGCAAGTTGGAAAAAGGGACAATAACCCAGAATGAAAGAAGGTAAGGGAAACAAGATCGTGTTGTTTTCTTTACTCAATATCTGTCTCTCTGAAAATTTTGTCTATGTATATGCTATCTTAGGAGAGGGATTTGGTTCCTTAGTGAGATTTTAAAACCAAAAAAAGCTGATGGTTTTATTGTTGACATGTCCATAGTGGAGGTTCTCAAGCCTGTTCTGTCAAGCCCACCCTGTTGCTGTGTGAGATGAGAGCATGAGAACTGCTGTTGTGAACTTGGAGGAATAATCCACAACATACCTTTCCTGATGGGCTTTGCAAATTGAGTGTGGGAATTTATAATCCACCTTGTGAAGACTGAACATATGACTTCTTGCAAATCCTCTGGCAGTCTGTGAAAAGTATGCGGCCATGCAAAAAGAGCATGGTGGGCTGTGTAAAACCAAGATATAAAGATGTAAACCCAAGCCTATGTGCTTCTATAGCCAATGTCTTGTATTCGGCCTTGGGAGATATTATCACCTGATTACTTTTTTTTCCTGGCAATTTAAAGAACTGCCAATTAGAACTTGGTGAGTGTGTAGTTTCCCTAAAGTGATATGGTTGTCATAGTGCTGCTGTGGTTTAGCTGTTACAGTAAGGGAATATAGCAGTAGGGAGCGTTAGTTCCCAACTTTAAGTTCAGTACAAACCTATGTGCTTTATCCAGTCTCTGAGTCAGTCTCCAATGGGTGTTCTTTTTCTCACTTAGTGTTTTGAAATCTGTATAAATGTACACTGGCATTATTCTTTTAACAGAGAGTGTGGAGTCTTATATTAACAACATCTGGATTTCCTGTAGGTCTGTTACCAAATTATTGGAGGATTTGGTCTACTTTGTTACTGGTGGAACTAATTCTGGACAAGATGTCCTTGAAGTGGTGTTTTCTAAACCTAATAGAGAACGGCAAAAGCTGATGAGGGAACAGAATATTCTAAAGCAGGTAAGCTGCATTTTTCTCTAAACACTGCCTACAAGAGGGCTGTCAGAAAAGAGAACCTAATAGTAGTGAGCCTGGCCAAATTATTGGAACCAAAAGATCCATTGAGTTTCTAGCTTGCTGTAAGCATTCCATTGATGGCATTAACAGCTACAGAATATGATGATGAGTAAAGGTGATTAACAATGTCTTCTGTCAGGCTACTCTAGGCCAAGAAACTGGGTAACTATAGTGTATTTCCTATGTGCTTTATAGCCATTTAAAGACACTGACACAGTGGTTTTACCCTGAGATGAAGATAGTGTCTCATGAAATTATCTTTGCTTTTTAATAAATCTATAGATTTTCAAGTTGTTGCAAGCACCATTTACGGACAGTGGCGATGGCCCAATGTTGCGGTTGGAGGAGCTGGGAGACCAACGTCATGCTCCTTTCAGACACATATGCCGGCTTTGCTACAGGGTTCTGAGACACTCTCAGCAGGATTACAGAAAGAATCAGGTTTGAAATATGTCTGTACTTCTCAGTGGCACTAACACTGTTCCTGTGCTCCGAGAAAAATAAAGGCTGCATCCCATTAATTAAATCCTGCTAAGCTGTGCTGCAATTGTACAGTCAGCAAGAGATTTTTTGGTTGCTGAGTTTTACTTTGTCTGGCATTTTTCATCTCTGTCAGACACTATCTGCAATGTAATTAGTACCAGTTCTAAGGGGAATTTAGGAAAACAACAGAATTACTAACTGGCAAATCCAGGTGAATTATAAGACTTTCTTTACTCTTGCATACTACAAGCTCCATTGAAAGTTGGCATATGAATTAAGGCTGATCGTTTTCCATTGCCATTTGTTAAAAATAAACTCATATCAGATAAGGATGAATGCCTTGGTGGGGTCTAGGCCGGGAGGGAGGGAGATTAAGGTTATCTGTCAACACTTGCTGTCTTGGAAAACAACAGTTTGAATTTAATCCAGTTCACTGCGTAAGGTGTTGATATTGACAAACATAGTGTTGTTTTCTGTTGTGGATTGTTTTCTTAAATTCTGAGAATTAATTATACCACCTTCCTTCTTCCCTCTCTGTTTTGAAGGAATACATTGCAAAGCAGTTTGGCTTCATGCAGAAACAAATTGGCTATGATGTCTTGGCTGAGGACACTATTACAGCACTGCTTCATAACAATCGCAAGCTCTTGGAAAAGCATATCACAGCTGCTGAGATTGACACTTTTGTTAGTCTTGTGAGGAAAAATAGGGAGCCCAGGTGAGATCTGTGTTTCTAAGTATATGATTACCCTTTTCCTCAACCTTCTGACAAAAATCTGTACCTGCCAACTTGCTAGCAAGGAAGCACAGCTAGTTCACTTCTATTTTGGCACTCACCATAACTTCCCCCTCGGGCAACAGTCTCGCTCTGCAAAGTTAAAATGGAGTTCTGAATGTTTTCTTTCTGAAATGTAGATGGCTTCTGTCTAGATCTTAACAATGATTGATACCCTTTTGGCTCACGTTTTCCAACAGGTTTTTGGATTACCTCTCAGATCTGTGCGTTTCCATGAACAAGTCTATTCCAGTGACACAGGAGTTGATTTGTAAAGCTGTGTTGAATCCAACAAATGCAGACATTCTCATTGAAACTAAGTAAGTTAATGTCTTTAAAGGTGGTTTTCCTGGTGTGAAACAGAAGGAAGGTGTTTCAAAGCTGAGAGTACTGCTGGCAGGTCTAGAGAAAGCAGTTAAGTATGTGTGGGGACCTCTTCAGAGGAAGTGGACATTGATGGCAGCAGACATCTGCCATATGTGTTCACTCCTGCAGTCTGAACTTTTTTTGGATAACTCACATTTGGTCAAAGTAGACAGACTCTGCAGGAGGGTTTGCAGGACTCTGGGGACCAGATCCTCCTCTGGGCTTCAGGCCTTTGTCCATAAACTGCCTGAAGCAAGCTTTTCCTGGGTGCGTGCCCACTGAGCTCACCCTGCAGCGAAGTAGAAGCATCTCTGCTCACCTGTTTTACCCGTTGCGGTTAGGATTTTGGTCTCCAGCTCTTAGCATTGCTCTGTCATTGCTGAAGCAACAGCAGGCACCAAATCCCAGTTATCTTCCATAAAGATGGATTTATTCAATATGTGGAATAGGGCATAGATAATCATTATCAAAATACTGCAAGAGGGAAGGAGGTCCCTGTCAGGTAGTATTTAAAACAAAGGGATGAGAGTATTCTTGCATATTTAATTCTCCTAATGAAATCATAAAAGCTGTATTTATTTCACCAGTACTTGAAGTTGCTACATTATGTACTTGTTCTTATCCTTATGTATTTAATTTACCTTTTTTCAGATCTATGATCTTCTTTTTTTTCTGAAGAATTAAAAGCCCCAAAAGCCTTTTTAGTTTCAGCAGCTGATATGTTTCTAGTTATTTTGCCACATAAATAAAATGAAAGTGTCATTTAAGGGCTACAGAACTAATAGATTCTTAGATATTTTTGTTTACCAAATCATTTCCTACTTTGTTGAATGATCTTTGAACCAGTTCTCCTGTAAAGATGTTTTCTAAAGTCAGATGTGTCTTTATCTTAATCACTTCCATGGAGCTGAAATGTTGGTCTTTTTAAGGCTGAATTAGCCTTAAAAGCTTATACTCTAAATTCATGCTAAGCTAATGCTTTTATTTAATAAAACACAAAGATTTTATGTACTTAACTGCCACCACTGAAAGAGTAAGATAACTCTGCTTTTACTTTCAGAGTTAAGGAATAAAATGTTTTCCTGTATGCAGGTGAGATAAAATTAGTTACTTCTATGGCACCAGTACATTTTAGCAAGTGTCTTGAATGTTCTCAAAGATCTGCATGGTTCTTGGCAGTTTGTAATCTAACCTAACTTCCTTCTGGCAGGCTGGTCCTCTCTCGATTTGAGTTTGAAGAAGTGTCAAGTGGAGAAAATGCCTTGGAAGTTGGAGAAGATGAGGAAGAAGTGTGGTTGTTCTGGAGAGACAGTAACAAGGAAATCCGCAGTAAGAGTATCAGAGAGTTGGCTCAGGATGCTAAAGAAGGGCAGAAGGAAGATCGGGATGTACTCAGCTACTACAGGTTAACAGCACATGCAGTTGGCTAGCAAAGTTCATCAAGGCTGTGTGGGGAGTTCTTTGATATATAGGCTGTAGTTGTTTTGGGAGAAAGGATACTGGTTTCATGGATAAAATCACAGTTAAGAGAGTGAGTGTGAAGTCTCTCTGAAGTGAGAGCTAAAAGTATGAAGTCCGGTTATCAGCATGGGCAAGTTTTAAACTGTTAAAAAAAAATAGTTGAGGCTTAGAGTGCATTGAATTTGCACAGCAGTTAATGCCTGTACTTGTGCTTGGTTTCCTGATAAGTAGGTGTTTTGAGAGAGCCTGTGTGTTAACTACTTAGGTTACCTATATTCAGATGGTAGTTGAGGTGAACAGCCGCTTGAGGGAAGAATAGGATTTGAGCTTGCCTATGGCTTTGCTTTTGATTTTAAAGGAGTCACTGCTGTTCGTTCTGCCTTCTACATTTCTCTGTAAGCTCAAAACCTGTAGTGGCCCTATAGTTCTCAGCAGGACAGTGAAGTTATAAAAATGCCACAAGTTTGGTTTGATTTATGTGCGGTGCTCTCTTGTACAGCTTAAGCTGTGCTTTTAGCAGTTTCTAACGTGAAGTGATGTTTCCAGATGACTTGAGAAGACACGAAGTTCTTGGCATGGTGTAAGATCAGGTTTCAGCCCAGACCAAATTCCTGTGTCTGGGTTATAAACTTCTGGGAGTAACTTGATGGACTCGATTGTGGTGATGCAGGAAGTACAAGTGGATTGTGTTTTTTAATAGTTACCTTATTTTGCATTATCTCTTCCATTGAACTGGTTCTTGCAGGAGTGACTTCCTAATGTTTTTTTCTGAGTTTCTGTTCCTAATGTGTTTCTGAGCCTGTTGGGAGGCTGAAGTCTAAGGGAGAGCACTTGCTTTTATATAGAATTGATAGTGTTAATTACTTTTAGTCTACATTATATACTTGTGAACATACTTAAAGCAAGGGGTTAGAATAGAGTTTGGTCAAATTCCCCTGAGGAGTGCTGAGTGTGAAAAGGAGTCTGCTCTCAATTAAATGTTAATTTTTTTAGGAAACCTCACAGCTGATGCTCTTCAACACAAGCCTTTGTGAATAACCATGAATGCTGGACATGTGCTTTTTGTCTGGGGGTTAATTAATCAGTCTGTTGAATGTGCCTGACTTTAATTGCCAGTTGTTTGCTTTTAGGTCATAGACTGAAAATCTTAGGAATTGTTTAGTTTTTCTTCTACTCATTCTTTCCCTAAAGGGAGCAGAGCTCAATAGTTGTTTCATCAGGTACCTAATTTTTAATGATTGTGTAGTCCATCTAGGGTTTTACCTCAGTGAATAACTGTGGCTCCAGCATCAGTAAGACATTTGGTCTCATACGGTGTTTAGGCTGAGTTGCTCTAAGTGTTCTTTGGCTTCTTCTGTAGCTTTCCTAAGCAGCATTACTTAATTCTATGTAACTCTTGGGAAAATATCATTACTCCTTTTATTCTATTTATCCACTATGTTGCCTTTTAGTAGTGTTTGATAAAGACTTTATTCTTTCCATAATAAGTATTGCCCATATTACTGGAAAATGTAAGATTGATTTGTTAGTACGTAAGAATATATCAGTACTACACCCAGTGGATGTTCTGGAAATTGAAGTGTAAGCTGTTTATGTATTTCTTTTCCCCTGAAGGTACCAACTAAACCTCTTTGCTAGAATGTGCCTTGATCGACAGTACTTAGCCATAAATGAAATATCTGGCCAGCTGGATGTAGACCTCATTCTCCGATGCATGTCTGATGAAAACTTGCCATATGATCTAAGAGCATCTTTCTGCCGGCTGATGCTTCATATGCATGTTGATCGCGACCCCCAGGAACAAGTAACACCAGTGAAGTATGCTCGTCTGTGGTCTGAAATACCTTCTGAAATTGCTATTGATGAGTAAGTACGTGCTGGAATGGTGTGGGAGAGGAAATTACATCACTTGTGAGCTCTTTAAAAACAAAACCAGATCAGCTCTCAACTCGTGCATTATTTATGCTGTTTCTGATTAAAAATTCAGAAAAATAATAAAAAAGCACACAATGTATTCGAACCCCATGGATTCATTTGCCTTATGTTTACTGGAGAGATTATCCAGAGAACAAAATAACCTTCCTCTACATCCATGGTGTAAGCTATGACGTAAGAGGAGTTTGTCTCCAAAATGCACGGTGATCACAGTGATGCTCTGGCTCTGATTTGGGTGATGTGGTAGGTGGCCTTAGGAGGTGAAAGCAATGACTGTGTCATTTTAATTCCTGCTTTATATGATTAGAGTATAGATGCTTCAAGGCAGATAATCTATATGGTGGTTCGCACAATCAAAAGCAAAACCAAGGGGGAAGATGCTGGAACAAGTAATGAGCTGAAAACAGTCACATTCTCTAACTTCCAATGGAAAATACTCTGATACAGTGGTGAAAAACCTATGCAAAATCACAGCTAGACTGGAGATGTGATTCCTTGACCATAGGCTTGTCTTAATTCTTTGTAGTACAGATAATTTAAAATCTATACTACTTCAACTGTTCAGAACTCAGTTTTTCAGTTGGAGTAAAGTACATTTAAAACTCATGTTAAGTGTTAGGAATCTGAGTCTTGTCAGTATTAATAATGGTGTTTAGTGGTTTCTTGGTTTTTCCTCCCTTCTCTCCTTGTTAGTCTAGTTTGCTGAGAGAGATGCAGTAGATCATATTCAACTTTAAATGCCAAAGTAGAAAAAAACCCAGCTTCAGCTCTGGCAGAGGCTACTCAGTGATACGTGATCAAATGGGAAAACAGAAGCAGTCAGTGAAAAGTGGTGGGGATTCTTTTTCACATACTCTCTGCATGTGCAGAGAAACACACCTAGAATTTGTATGAAGAAAAGTTAATTTCTACTTTGAATGTGTATTGGGTTTTACTTGGAAGAAAAATAGCATCCATAGTCAGCATCTCTTGGCCACATCCATTCTCCTTAATGTTGTACATTGCTTGTCATTGTTTCCATCAAAATAATGAGGGTTTCTTTTTTCAGTTATTGGGACAAAATTGTCTTTTTTGTTTTCCTCAGGCATTTTTAAATAGTGCAAAATGAGCATATGGGATAAAGCAGCCAAAGCCAGGAAACTATGGTGTCAGCTTCCTGACTCCCTTGTTCGGATAAATTGTTTAACAGCCTTTAACTCTTGGTAGATTTTGACAAACCAATGGTGTCGGGGGAAGAGAGCCCTGTGTATTTGCATGCTAAGTTTTGTGTTTTGGTTTTTGTTTTGTTTTGTTTTTTTTCCTCTTCAGCTATGATAGCAGTGGAACTTCCAAAGATGAAATTAAGGAGAGATTTGCACAAACAATGGAATTTGTAGAGGAATATTTAAGAGATGTGGTGTGTCAGAGGTTCCCTTTCTCTGATAAAGAGAAAAATAAGCTCACTTTTGAGGTAGCTATCCAGTTCTGATTTTATCCTTTTTTTTTATTATTGTTTTTCATGGAATGTTGGTGCTTTTTTCCAAGACCAAGTAGATTGACAAGTAATTAGTGAGTGCTGAACCTGAGCAGGCTCCTCCTTTTTACTGTAGCCTTTTTTCCGCATGCAAGCAAACCCTGCTGAAGTTTGTGAGTTTGCAATGATAGTTATTGAAACACAGTAATGAATGTGAGCTTATGTCTGAGATTTGCAGCAGCTTTGTTTACTTCGTGTGCTCTCAGTGTTATTGCAAAGTCAAGCTTTACTGAAATAAATAGTCTCAGAAACTAAACACTATTTCTGCATGCACAGTCTCTAGAGCTTAAAGTATTACTCAGGAAGAGAACTGTAACTTACCCATTAAAATTGTTTGTAAATAAAATAAAATGTAGCAAATGTATGCAATAGCATTCCCTAAATAACTACTAATTTAAGAAAAGATGTGATATTTCTTTAAAAAGAACAAACCTAATGTATTTGAGGGAATATATTTCTGATAATGGGGCTACGTTAAATATTTGCAGTATAAGTGAGATTACTGTGTGTGGATCTTGAAGTAGTGCATATGG